>ARYC01017212.1:0-136485 GCA_000711775.1 Oxytricha trifallax
TACAACTTGTATGAAGTCTTATACTCACTCTGCAAAAGTTAAGAAGCACATGCAAAATCATCACCTCAGTGAGTTCTTGATTTAAGATAAAGAGACATAAAAACTTGTGCCAGCTAAAAGAAAATCTAATACTATCGAGTCTTAAAGAGAGTTACAGGAGAAGCTCAAGAGACAGAAAAGATAAAAATCGATGATCTAACCTGCAGGCAATACAATTCTAGCCTGCTTTCAAGCAAAAGCTATGAGCATTCCTGCATTGAATGCAATTAATCTAAGTAGTTGTATTGAGAATTACTCGCATATAGTGTTCCTAACAAAGCAAAGCTTATAGTGGTTGATGAGTATGATACAAGGTGTACCCTTTCAGCTATCTCCTTAAGAACGAGCAATACTAGAATGAGTTTGCTAACGAATATATGATTCTTAGAGAGGCCTAGAGAAAAGATTGCAATAACTTGCTTAAACTAGATGGTGTTATTTTAAGCTATGGTTTTATCGCACTAAGACTTAAGTAATATGAAATGACTTTGAGAGATTATTTATATCATAACAGATACCCAGATGATTTGAATGATATACTATCAGATATGATAAAGGGTGTCAAGGAGTTGTATGAACTTGGATATGTTCATAGAGATTTGTAACCTGAAAATGTAATGCTGAATCTCTGTCCTTTAGAAGTCGTAGTTATTGATTTCAATAGAGCCTTGAGATAAAAGATAGTAACTTTAGCAAAGGTTCTTGGCACTCCTGGCTACTTCCCAATAAGAGAGAAGTGGACGAATGGATCAGTTTAGTGGATGTATGGGCAGTAGCTGCTATAATTTTAGAGAGTGACATGGAATGCATGTCTTACTATGGTACCAAATAAGAGAAATAATCAATAAGTTTAGCCATTAAGCATATAAAGCAGGACGATATCTGCAAAGAAATCAAACAGATTGTAGACATGATAATTGTAAGAGCACCATCATATCCAAGATAATCCTTAGACGATTTACTTGAACCACTATAGAGAGCAAGATTCAAGAGATACAATAAAGACAAGCAGATAAAATTTGTTTGAGTTAAATCGCCTAATAATCATTAAATATACTTAAAATTCACATAAAACCTGCATTTTCTCTACTAACCCCAATAAGACCCCAACTATACCCTACAAATCAAAGCACTTATAAACCTCACTAAGGGGTTTTGGGGTTTTGAATCTTGATTAATTATTCAAACTTACTCTCAAATAGCTTAATTCGCTTTAAATCGATAAGGAAATTTAAAACAAAGACCAGTTAATTCAAAGATAGCAAACTTAATTTTTTCGCTAAATTATTCATGGATTATTTCAGTTTTTCAACATGCTTTGACAAAATCCCTAAAATACCTAAGTTTATAAAGTATTTGATAAACGTTTTGGATTGATAAAATAATAGTAAACAAAAACTTAAAATCGAAAATAATTAAAAGCCATATCTAATTTTTTAACAACTTTATTGAAACCCTGAAACCCCTTTTCAAGTGTCCCTGGGGACTCCCTAGGGACAGTTTAAAATAATCTGGGTCTATAGAGATACTGATTCTTAAAACTTAATTAAAACTAATCTAATTTTCACTATAATTGTTTTTATAACATTTATATTTTTATAATTTAAGCTTTAATTTTATAATATAATAAGTGATTTTCGTAATTCCCTATGAGTTTAATTACTCATGATAAAACTTAAAGCAATTTATTTTTCTTAAAAGTTTCATAGATCACACAAAGCTTAGATTATTTATAATTAGTAAAAAAATTAAATTAAACTATAGATTATTTAAACTATATTTCCGTCTAGAAGATTTCTCAACTTCCAAAATTCAATTTGATTTCCAACTGAAATAATTCCTCTTGTGATGTTATGGGTTCTGGCAAACAGTTCAAGTATCTTAGCTCCAGGGGCCATTTTTTTAATTATATGATAAAGTTGGTGTGGTTTCCTTGAAGCTTTTCTTCTCTTTGCTTTAATGATATTGGGATAAGTATGAAGAACATTGCCATAATAGTATTGACTTTTTTTTACCTATTAAACAAATCTCAAACTCGTGGTTCAAATAATAACCAGGTCCACCAATAAAGTTTCCATTGTCCTCAACTTTTTCCCACACAATCATATCCATGTAAGAGTACTTATGTTTCTTAAAAATTCCAATCAAAATTCCAGTTTTTTATTGGTTACCCAAAAAAATAGAAACCCTTTTTACTGCACTTTTCCTATCTCAAGTGACATTAGTTTATTATCATAAACTACTTTATAGGTAAAATCAATCAGAAATTACAATATCTGCATATTTTCCACATAATTCTACATTTAGATAGTCCATATGGTTCTTGTTGAAGATGTCTAAATTATAAGCAGCATAATTTGAATTTATTTTGGTATATTCATATAGGACTTATTATTATATTTTATATTAAATATAAGTTACTTTAAATTTAAAACTTAAGTTTTTTGAATTTCTTGCAAGTTAAATCTTCTTGAGTTTACTTGATCATTCAATTCCGACTCGACGTACTATATTTCTCCGAGATTCAACTTATATCGTAAATGAATGAGTGCAATCCTTAAGACCGCTTCTTGAAATTGGATTGTTGTCAGGCATCCTAGCTATGCGCTTTCTAATTCGGTCTATAGAAGCTATGACCTTGGATCGAACTTTAAGCTATCGTATGCTTCTTAGAAGAAATAATGCTATAAGCTACTCTCAAATTAAACAACAGTATCCTCAGTCCAATTCTCTAGGATAACCTCATTTTCTAAAATCGTAAAATTTGTGAGGAGCTAAGTCTAGCTTCCTTAAGATAGTTTAATGTAACTTTTATAAAAAATTTGAAGACTTACTTCATCAAGTTCGTCCCCAGAAGAACTTAAGTCTTGAGATAAATTATTTAGTTTAAAATAATCAGTCAGCGTTGATTGCGATTATTTATTGCCTGTATGTGTTTTCAGAAGAAAGATTTTATTTCTGCAACAAAGAGGATTCCTTTATAGTGTTTTCCTATTGAGCTAGAATAGTTAATAGTAACCCTATTTAATGAGTGAAAATTGTGATAAAAATCGAGCTAAAAATGATTGATCAACAATTAATTGACTAGTATTTATTATTAATTTATTTAATTGAATAAATTAATATTAAATACTAGTCAATAAATTGTTGATTAATCATTTTTAATTCGATTTTTATCACAATTTTCGCTAAATATTATAATTAATTTAAAAATTTAAAGTCTATTAAAACTTCACTGATAAGAAGGTAAATCAAATATATCTGTTTTAATAATATGCGCAGATGCAGGGATAGTTGTCATGAGTGAATGTTCATTAAGTGCAAGAGTAGATTGGGAGCAAGAAAGAGCTACATGACTTCTGAGCACAGGAGTACGGAGCCTACTTGTCAAAATTAGGATGTTGCAATGTTTATTTCCTCAAAAGCATTCTCAACGGTGAAAAAGAGGTTGATTTATGAAATTAATATAACTTTAGTACTTAAAACGAAGTGATGTAATTTTAGCCGCTGTTCCCTGAATAGAGGGCCTCATTGCTGATGACTTCCTAGGGTATGCTCAACAAAAGCCCTAGCTTCTGAAATTCCTCCAAATCAGTGCGATTGGTTGCACTTAGACAAGAAGTGGATATGTGACATCATTATGTCATTAGATAATGATGGCATCAACTCAATGATATATGAGGCAAAGTAAAAAAGAAGGGAGAGACTTAATTAAACATAGAACTTAATAACTTAATTGCCCATATGAGGCCAGAGTTTGCTCAAGCATTGAGTGAATCATTAAATTATCGTGGTAATAATTCAATTATTTTATACTCAAATAGTGTAAAAAGGGAAAATCTGCTCATTTGATAAAACAAAGCTCTTAGAGATAACGCAGAATGAAAGAGGTTGAAGTAGTTAAAGGCGAGGAGATCGCGAGGAGATCGCGATGAGAGGCAGCAAACAAAAGTATTTGCAGGAAAAAAAAGAATGAGGGATGAATTTAACGATATCAAAGCACACATGGATGAACTAGTAGGCTATAAGTAATTCATTCACTATCTTCATGAAAATGAAGTAATTAATGGAGGAGGAAGGATTTATGAAAAATAAGAGGAAGTCTTTAATTTAAAATGAAAAAGAATAATATAATTAAGTATTAGGATTAACTTAAGTAAAAATTTTATCTAAGAACAGCTTTTATTATTCATCCATTATCCTTCATAGATGTCACCATCATTCCAATAATATGTGCCTTTACCTTTTCTATCTGTAGCTTATCGAAAACCCAGTTTAAGTCATTCACCATTCTTACCAGGTACGACCACTAAAAAAAATAAAAATTAGATATGTTTTTTGTAACTTACATTTATTGGGAGTGGTATGGCATCTTCTGATCAGACATTTTTATAATATCTAATATTCTTAATCAAATTCTTATAATCATCTATTTTTCGTATAATTTATCATAATTCTGTCTATTCAATTAAATCTGGACATGAATTGAGATTAAGATTGCGTGTTTAAATATTATTTAACTTAAGAATTTAAAATTAATTCATTTAGTTTACGCTTAGCATTTTAATTGCTAATTTCGTTTCTTGTCATCCCATCAGTCTGAGCTGCTGCTCCTTGATTCATGAATCTTTTGAAGTTTAACTTCCTCAGAGTAGTTGCCGTAATTCGTTTTCCAGTTATTCTCCGATATTTTGACACGAAAGAGTCAGCTGACTTATTCTCATCCGCTTTTAAGTTTAATTTAGATTTTGTAAGTTTTGCTTTCTTTGAGGTTTACTTCTTCTAAGCTTACCTAGTCGGTTATTCGAGTAAAGATCCCGTTTTCGAGTCTATTTTATCCAAATCTTGTGCTCAGTCTTGATCTTTCTTCTATTTTATTCCACGGATAAATCAAGCATCTCGATAGAGCTATCCAAAGAATCAAAGGAGCTCAAGTTATTTCTTTCCACTTGACCTTTCTGCTTTTGAATATAAATCTAATCTTACTCATAATTGTGCTGCTCTTTTCTATCGGAATTGTGTTATTCTGACATATTTCCTTCTGAAAGATTTTCCTTCTAATTTTCCAACTCTGTCATTAATTAATTCTACTTCAGATTCGTTTTATTTGCTCTATAATATGGATCTGTCACTCTTGGAAAAGTTAATTTTATTCAAATCTAAGATCTCATCTAATCTACCCACGGCTTTATTTTAATGAAGTTCCTAATTAAGATCTTCAACATTCTTGCACCATAAATGATATCATAGAGCAGTCTTAAGAGCAGCAGTTTTTATATGATTTTGATTTTCAATAAATTATTGTGCAACGATATAACCTGCTCCGCGGTTTCTTTTGAACCTTGCTTGTAAATTACTTATTTTTAAGTTCCTTTTCTATGAAGACGACCTACTCTACCCAGAATTTATTCAGTCGATCTCAGGGAGAATATGTTGGAAACTATAAAAAATAATCCCCCAATAAATTCTATCTCATAAGTCGTCTTAAGTACCTCTGCCTTGTTGTTCATTCAGTAGAAACACTCCGAACTAACCTTTATTGTTCTTGCTAACAAATTGATGATCGAATTAGGCCTCTACTTTTGTGCCTTTAACATTTTTCATAGGAAAGAATGGAATTTAAGCAAACTTTTGAAATTGACCCTCAATCATAGAGTATGATTGCTACGCTACTATAATTACTGGTGTAAGCTTGTAATAATGGGCGGAGATTTCGAAAACCCTCTTACAATAGTCTTGTTAGCTTGATGTGATGAGTACCTGATAAAGCTTCACTCTATTATCACCAACAATTAAGCTTAGCTTTGGAAACACAATTTCCTCAGTAGCAAATGATATTTTCAGACAGTTCAGCTCTTTTATTGTGAGTTATGATCCAGTGAAACCTGTAACACTTTCAGCAGTGCGATAATTATTTTGTTAATTTTCTACCTATTTAAAATTTCCTTCAAACAAAATCCAATCGTACTCGTCTATGATAACGATTGCCTTCCTCCAAATCTCTAGAAACTCTGGTAGATCCATTACACTCTCGACATACTTTTGACTTAAGTAGTAGACCCCAATTTTGTTCTCATATTAATTGACGTTTACATTCAAGCCTAAACTAGTTATTACGCTTTCAAACTTTTTCTCGTCTCTCATAACTGAATGCTCATTTTTCACAATTACAAAGACAATTTTTTAAAGAAGTTTTGATTTGAGAGCTGCTCAAGTTGAACAGAGTAAAGTCTTCCCGTTTCCAATGCCAATGTTTATAAATGAGTACTAGGCATCCTCCCTTAACAAGTAATCTATAGCGTGAGGAATTTCAATCCCAAAATTTGCTAGAGTCTAAGCGTTTGCCGTGAATCAGAAAAAGCCTTTTAATATTCACTTTTTGCAAATTAACTCACGGATAAAAATAAAAGATTCAACTTTCTATAATGACTTAGCAACTTCTTTTACTCGTTTTCCTTAAAGTCGCATGTTATATTAGGAATATTTATAAGCTAATTTAACTTTGTGAAGTCAGCTATTAAGCAATCTTAGATCACATCTCTTCTGTTTCTTACTCTTTTTTTCAAATTAGATGAATGAAAGATTCTTCCCTAGATCGATTCTTCCCTAGATCTGATATAGCATCTAATTTTGAGACACATAATGGATTTCTCTATTTTAGCTCGAATGAAATCTATTAGAGATAATGTATGAAATCATCCTGATCAATGAAGTCCCATTTCTAAACAAAAATTTCTGTCATTGTTTAAATGAAATCGTCAAGTTTTTTTTGTAAGAGGATGGCCTTGACAAGTCACAAATTTGGATAAAGTCACCAACCACATTGATAGGCACATCTCTTATTAATCTGAGGCATTAATCCTCTTTTAGAACTTAAATGAAAGCCTTATTTAGACTTAACAGTGTGTTGGGTAGGAGTTTGACAGCTTGGGAGTCTATTTTGAATTATTAGAACGTTCCAATAATTAGAGGGATGATTCCAATATTAGTCTTGGCAAGCTTTTAAAGTTTATTTTACAGCTTTAACAAATAATCAGGCTCATTAATGACTATGTAATTCGCTAGACCAAGCGCTTATTCTATATTTGGTCATTAAGCTAACAATGCTAAAGCGCTTCTCAATAAAGAGTCATCAACCTCAATGATTTCGTATCTGTAGTAAAGTAGTTATGAAACAAAGAGCCTTGTCTTTATCTGCAAACTTGCCTGAGCTCTCAGATTTAATTCAAAAATTATTCTGAACATATCCTTGCAGAGATTTTCAGAACAAGCAGTTCTTAGATTTTGAAAAAATTCCAAGAGACTCTGACTATTTCGATTAAAGATTTTCCAAGAAAAGTCTTGCCTTTCGTTCGGTTTTAAGATCATATACTCTCGTATATAGATCGACGTAATTTCAGATTTAATTTTAGCAACATAGTTTACTTAAAAATTATGAGCTTCTATCTAGGCTTCGTTGGCATCTACATTCTTTAGATTGTACAAATGATCGCTATCTACTTAAGACTTAGGTGGCAAATTTTCCCCTACATCATTGAGAAAGCAAATTTAAATATTTCTTACAGATATTGCCTGACTCTTAGTAGTCTTATTTAATATTAATTTTTTTTACAAATCTGGATATATCTTTACTTTCAATAAGAGGCTTAAATTCATCCATTGCCATAATCTGGTTAATATCAAAATTGTGATGAGGCAAGTAAGCTTTGCTTTATCAACAAGGTCAGGTTATTATGCTCATTAATATTTTGATCTTCTACCTCTATTGCTAGCTGTTGTCAATGTGTCTTGTTGTACTTCTTTGGCAGCTTTCATACTCTCTTACTGCTGAAGAGGATGTGATTTTAAGGAGCCTATATTAGATGAGAAAGTACTCTGTTAAAATGAATTTGCTATATCAATCTATAGGTTGCTGTCTTCAAATAGTTCAGGTTGATTAGTAGAGTTTTCTAATTTTTGCATATAAAAGGCGGGTAAATAAGATTTTGATTTATTTAAATTTAAATTATTATTATATGAAATGTAGTTCTTAATTCTATCTTAATTAAAATTTCCTTGTCTTAATTGTAAAATAGCCCTTCTATTGGATGTATATTCCCTTGACCTCCTTCCTCTTTGATCGTTAGCATGCAGAAGATTCGCACTCGCTAGAGACATGTAATGGTAGCTGAAATTTGGGAAGCTAAAAGTATTCTGTAAAATAACTGAGATTATTTCTTCATTTCAAAGTCATATTAATATGTGAATTTTTCAGAAACTTACTTAATTAGTTTTTATTAGCTTGCAATTTTCCAAACATCTTCGCTTTATACTTACTAGCCTTTCCAATAGGTAACTTTATGAAATACATAATCACAAGATTGTTCAAAATATTTAGTGCTTATATCAGTAATTGAATAATTTCTCTCATATTATCAGAGTTATATGAGTAATTAAGCTAACTTAATCATTATTAATGATAGAACTAGCATTATCTTATCTAAAAAAGATTATACCATAGAAAAAAATGATACAATTGATTTATTAAAATATAGTTTAGGTATAACTATCGAAGAAAGTTAAGAAGATCCACGATTTAAGACTTTTATTCCTTCCTAATTCAAACCAGATCCACTTTTGGATTTCTTTTTGTATTAAGCTCATTTAAGCAGAATTAATCAATCTCTTAAAAATTTAAATGATTGATAAATGATTCTACTCTTAAATAACTTATTTTCCTTCATTTCTTGATATGTTAGCGTCATCTTCCTCTGATAGAAGCCAAGTATTTTGCCATGATTAGGTAGCTGGGAGTTTCAACGTCAACAGTGTGGAATTTAATCAGAAAATTCTGGGTAGAATGGACATATAGTATTAATAAAAAGTTTGCTTTCAAATATTCAAGAATGCTACTCACTTGCTTATGATCCTAAATTTAACGGTTTAGCAGAATGTATGGGTGTTTTTGTTTTAATATTAAATATACTCTATATAAATAGCGCTTTGGTGTCATAGTCATGCTCATGATCGCAAAATGAGTGGGTTAATTTTAAATATAACAAACATTGTTTAATAATATCATAAATATTTTTGAGGCTACCACAATTGGAATCGGCCTATCAAAAGATTCTGGTACCACATTTTATATTTTAGAGTTCACTAGATTGCTTTTCCAAAAATTCATCGCAATTCGACTAAAAATGCAATGCCTGATGGTAAGTATCGCGGATATAGAAATTACTATCACAATTAAGGTATTCGTCACTTTCTTATTGGTGAAATAATATAGATTATGATATGATCTTGGGCAAGAAGAGAATTAACAATTTAATGGGTGGGTGATAAAGGAAGAAAAGATAAATGTATAAATAAGAAGATCAGAGGAGGCATTAATAAGCCTAATATATAATTTTAAAAAAATAAATTGTTTACTGACAAAAATAGACTTCTACATAAATCATATAATTGGTATAATAAATCAAAGACGTTTTTTTAATTATATCTGCTACAAATAAAGAGATAAAAAAACATGGATAAGAATGAATATAATCAATAAGAATAATTAACTAACTATAAATAAAAAAAAATATGATTTTAGCTTAAGAAAAAGTGTCGAAATCAATATTAAATAATTTACTTTTATTTTTGCTTAAGAAAAACTACCGAATATGAAATTATATTAATTTAGAATAATTATTATAAATATTTTTATTGCTTTATTAAAATTACTCTTTATTTAATCTAATTTAAAGTGGTTAATCGTGATTTATTTTATATGCTTATGTCCAAGAATTTTTCTTTTGTAAAAGCTAAATCGAATTTCTCATATATCTAAGCCTTTTAAATAATCAGATGAATCAAGACATTAATCAGGTTGAATATAGTCTATTGGAAAGTGTTGACAATAAATTCCAATATAAATAGTTTAAACTGATTTCTTGTATGTTTGCTTTTTTTAAATATTAAAAAATATTTTTAATTATAAATTTAAACAATTTAAATCTATTAAAATTTTTATTTTTTAAATCATCGTCAAAGAGTTTTATATTATTATTATTTAAATTACATTTCTATAATTATATAAAAAAGCAAAATCATTTGTATAGAGTGATTAATAAAATACTAATAAACTTCTGTAAATTTAATATTACTATAAAACTAATTATTCTAATTAATCTAGTTAAAAAAATTGGGTTTTGTAAGGAATTGAACCCTTGATAAATTTATAAAATTTTGAATGTATAGCTATTAATTGTAAGGAAAAATATTACTGTTTTACTTCAATATACTTCATTTAAATATATTTGAATAATTTGAAATATCTCTTAAATCTAAATTAATGATAAAAGCAGATTCTGCTATTCTTACAGTTGAATGACTCAGAAATTAAATGAAAAATTTTATGATGATTCCTTTTAAGTTTAGAAGAAAGACACACAGTATTAGAGATAATTCATATTTTACGTAAAAGAAATCAGAATTTTGATGGAAAAATAGAATATACTTATAAATGTAGCAAATGCAAAAGAACCCCCAATAATAATAATTAAACAGAGTTTTGATATATTAATATATAGAACAAAAACCGAAAATTGATTTGATAATTTAATCTTAAGTCTAATTTATTAATGAATATAGTAATAAATTCTGATCTATATTAAGTTTAATTACTCTCACATTTTATTTACCCCAAATGTCTTTAAATTTTTACTAATGGTGTTTTATTATACATTTCCATACTTATATATATATATATATATTTATTTATACATATTATTTTTACAAACATATTTTGATATTTTTTCAAGCAATTATTTCTTGTAATTTTTTCGTTTTCTTTATTTTTATTTTAATCAATTTCTCTTTATTTTAGTGTAATAGGCATATTAAAACAAATAGATTTCATTACTCATTTCTTTAATAAAATTTCAACATAATCATAATATACTATATACTATTTACAAATTTTACATTTGAGTTTTTTCTTTTTTGATTCTAATATTTGACCTTTAAATTTGCTTTTAATGAATATATTATACTCCAATAAATTTTGATTTTTAATAAATTCATTATAATTTAATTTATTGGTTATAATACTTTTTTTATGGGCATTGATAATAGAAGTTTACACTCAATTTTTTATAAAAAATAAGTTATGATGAATCTTTTAAGTTTATTTGAATTTAACATATTATTATTCTATTTATTTACTTTGAATATCACAAAATTTTTTCTTTGTAATAAGTATGATTCAATTATAATGCATTACCTCAAAAGTTCAAATATTAATCAATAAATAACTTGATGATTGCCATGTGCTTTTTTCATTACTTTTATTAGCTAATTCTTTTGATAGGTATCAGATTAGTAGCCACAATTTTTGACTGTTTCTCTCAACAAATTGATCGTTTTCTTCTGCCATAAAAACAATTTATTTAAAGCAATGTTTTAAGTCATCGATCTAAATGAGTTTCTTCAGTATTTTGGTGTTTTTCTTTAAAATATATGCTGCCTTAAGTTTGGAAATATTTTACTTTAGCATTATCTAATCAAGCTCATCCAATTATTATTTAGCCTCTTCTGCCTCATTGATAAATTATTTAGCTGATTAATCAAAATATAAGTTAGAATTTTAATTTTTTTATTTTACAATTAAATACTATTTAATTTTTAGATGAATACAAGATTTACTTAAAAATAAATGTATGCTTCAATCAATCATTTAAATATTAAAATTAATATTTGGAAATGTAATTACTTAATATGTAACTTATTTATATTCTTAAATAATTCTAGAAAAAATGCTGGATTTTTAGTAGTTTTAAGAAGAATTTTATAAACATGTTTGAATTGAGATATTAATTACGACAATATCTCAATTTACATCACCAAGTTTAACCGATTAGAAGAAAAAATTATCAATCATTAATGTGAAAATCTAAATAAAATAATATTTTTAAATTATAAATTTTAAATTAAACGAAGAAGTATCAAAATCATCAAGAATCAATAAGTAAACGTAAGGAATAAGGGCATTTATAAATTATCTTTGTAATACTGAATTTGCTTGTGCTTATTTTTATTTATGGCAAATAAATCTATCATTCTGTATTAAATTGTACAAAGTAATGATATTTCTTTAATTTTATAACAATAACTACTTTTAAGATTCATGAAAATAATATTTATACATTTTCTAAAATTAAAAACTCATAAAATAAATAAAAATTAAGTAAGCACTAATCTAATATTATCATAACAATATTTAAATTTAAAAGTTAGTCAATATAATGACTTAAGTAAGGAAATAGGTTTTATATTTTAGTATTATAATAATTCTTTAAAAAAATAATAATAATAATAATAATAATAATAAGAATAATAATTAACTCACATCTAGACCTCAAGGGTCTAGATAAATAATGTGTTAAGGGACGAGCCCTTTTAATAGTAGAGTGTTCTCTTCAGCAGCTTTTTAAAATTATTGGTTGACTATGATCACTAGTTAACAAGTGATTTGCACCAACCTGGATCATGTGCTCTTTCTATCCGTTTGGGATGATTAGTTTTTCTTTACTTTGCTCCTGTTGAGAGATTCATTAATGAATATTGAGGAAACATTTTCCCAGATGCTACTGGCTGACAAGACTTTGTGGCCAAGCTCAGTCCATCTTGATTCAGGGGATTAGTCTTTTGATAAGTATTGGTTAGCACTGAGTACTGTTGAAAGAGCTTATTTCTTCCATGAATGTTTGAAGATGCCTCTCGAATAATTATTTCCAGTTTATGTAGTTTTGGAAGATTTGGGTCGCAGTTCTTCAGATTTATTCAAATCTCCTTTTTAAGTTTCCTTATTTTCCTGTTAAGTTTTGTTACTTTTAATTCCATTTCCAGTGTAGATTCTCTAGACAGGATTGTTTAGAAGCTTCCATGTAATCTGGTTTCTTTGGGTGAACTGAATATGAATAAGGTTCATAGTTGTCCAGGTTTCTATTGTGTAGCTTTATATTTAACTTCCTCTAAAATTCCATCTTGTTAATCAAATATTAGGTTCCAAATATTTCTTAAAAATTTGCTGGTCTTGTATCATCTTAGTGTTAGTCAAGTGGTTGAGAGTCGACTGGTGAGGGAGGTGCCAAAGTTTTATGTGATGACGCGAGGTTGTCCTTTGAGGTGGGGGTCCTAAGGGAGGACGAAATAATAATTTTTATTCCACAGGGGAGTACTAAATAGGGAGGGGTGAATCCTCTAGAAAAGAATGTGAAGAATCAGACTCGAAGTCGTCTTCATCTTCTTCCTCCTCATCTTGAAGGTATGAAAAGGAGTGTAACAATCACTTGTTCATAAACTCTTGGAATGTTGAGTAATCAGATTATAAGAAAGATTTAAAATCATTTTTGGGTTCTTCATAGTCTTCATAGTTACTGTGTTAGGAACTTTGCCGATTGCGTGTAATGTGGCGGTGATCTATTGAATTGGGTTTGAACATTTAGAACTTTGAAGAAGGTGAGAAAAATTTCAGAAATGAAAATTGAATGTTTTACTTGCAGCGTTTCTGGAATATTTTAGTAAGGTAGTCAAGTTCTTAGACTGTTTTGTATGGGTTTCCTATGTTTGTTAGTGATACTCCAGAACTAAGTATGGTTCTGGAAAGCAGTAATAGATTCGATAGCATTATCTATGCTGGTCTCAATATTTTGTCGATAGAAACAACATGGATCTCTTGCAAGATCGTAAGTAGTTGTTAGGGGTTTTAGTGTCCGAATAGTTTATCGACGGGGTGTACATTCCACTTGGGGTTGTGCTAAGTCACGATACTTTACATCTTGGTCGTTCCATATTTTCAATCAAATTCTAATTTTAAACTATATAATTCTATATTAATTTATATATAACTTAATCAAAATATTTAGATTAATTAATTACATGTATTGTTTTGCCAAAAATATTTTATCTGTTTTTTTAAATATTTTTGGTTGATAAAATATATTAATTTAATTTTTTAAACTTTTACGAAGTAAATGTTTATTATAGATTTTGTATTTTAGTTATAATATCTATATATTATTTAAAAATGAAATAGATTCAATTGATTCCTGAAAAAGTGAATGTAGGTCCATAATAATAGAAAGAGCAAGTGTCTTATATCAGTAACATTAATACTTATTATTAGGATGCAACTTAGCGATATTAAAAATTTAGTTTAACCTTGGTTTTTTCATGATACACCCAAACAAGCTTATATCGAGGATAACATAGTTGCTACTGTGTAATTTAGGCGATGATCAAAGAACCTATAACAGATGCATTAGTTTATTGAAGAAATTTAAGAAATGGAAAGTTACTAAAAGTTTAATTAAATAAAGTCGAAATTATATATTGCATTTTTTATATAAACAAGAAGTATGAAGGAGTGATGGATCTTAAGTAATTTAAAGAAAATTTTTTAAAAAACTTACTTTAATTGATTTCAGTAGAGCATTAATTATTAAATTGATTCATTTCGATCAAGTGTAAATCAGATAAAATACAGTAATATACATTACAACACAAACACAGGTATCAAGTCTGTTCAACTTATAAAATATTCAATGCATTATTTAAAACTCTAAACCATGAGTAACTATTTTTATTACTTAAATACTAACTAGAAATATTTAAAAAAAAACTATAGTAATAATGAAAAAAGTATGGGCATTTATATCATTTGCATTTTATATCTGAAAACAAGTGGATATTTGAATTAATTAAGAATCTTAACTTAGTTAATTATGAAATAAAATCTGGCTAATAATATCCTAAGTAAAATTGATCAAATAATTTTTGATTTTTCTCACATGTGAATTCATTTTAAATTAATTTTTATAAATTTTGAGAAGAAAAAAATAAGATAATACATTTAAAAATGCTATAAACGAGCAAGACCTTGATTATTTAAGATCGACTGTTATATCCTTTAGGATGGCAGTTGTTTATAAGAAATAACTATTGCCAGCTGTTCAACATAAGAGTTATTTACTATTTTCATCATTCCCGTGGTAATTGTCATCTCTGATTCATTTAGGATAACTCTGCCTTTTAATATGATAGAATAAAGTTAGGCATTTTGATATCAATCTTATTATGGTAATCATCAGTAATTGTTTGAATAATTAGCAATGAGTTAAAATAGATATTAGAGGAAAATTCTAATAAATGTTTTCTCATAAAATATTGAAGAAGGATATAAATATTTAAAGAAAGCTAAATCAGAATATTCATTTTTGTGTTTCCTAAGAAATCCCCACCACTCCCAATTAGGCAACTTCCCGCTCCTCCCAGTAAAATATTGTCTCTATTTCATAAGATTCCATTTATTCTCAAGTTCTCTTTCAAACTTCATCGAATGATATTTGGATTCCGTGAAACTATTAAATGAGGAACAAATATTTAAATATTTTCAAAGATATTTAATATGCTATTATTAAATATTTTATAAATGATTAGATAAGTGGTGGTATATCTGCCACTTTAGTAAATGTATTTCGTAAAAATAGAAAAATTCTGTGAGTTTTATAATAAGTTATATAGTGCATGAATATTAATTAATTAAATTCAACATAATTAGTAAATTGAAAACTTTATAAAATTAATTATTTATTAAGCGTAGGTTACAATATTACGATTCATCTGTAACATACTCTTTAATTTAAGATTAAAAAAATATTTTGAATAAATCTAAAAATTTGTATTAATGTAAGTATATTGATTTAATCTTTATTTTAATACAATCAATACTAAACATTTTTGAATATTGTTAGTTTTAGCTTTAATTAAAAATTATTGGGTACCAATTTTGATCTGGAAAAATAAAGGAATAGATCGTTGAAATTTTAACTATGAAAACATTGAATTAAAATAGGAATCCTAAGAGTTAAAAGTAATCAAATTCCATCCAAAATTAATTTAAGATATAAAAAAGATCTATTTAAGGGCATATACATCTCGAATTAGAGTATTATCTGGAATAATAGTAGAATTACAAAGAATTCAAACCAGAATTGTTAAAAGATACTCATACATAAGACTAAATTGATGTATGATACAAACGCTTATTAAGCTTTTAATTTACTTCAACAATTCTACACATATTGGTATTGCTTTAAAGTCAAAATAATTAGTTATATTAATAGGAGTAGAACTTGTTCATTGTTAGCAACTTAATAATACAATAAGACCCTAATATATCAAGAACAAGCTTAATAAAGAAAGAAAATTAATGACAATGCAGATGACATATCATTTATACATGATATTGATGACAACTTCAACGATATATATATACTAATTTTACCTATTATAAATAGTCCATTTCCAATAATACTTTCTACAAAAATTCAGCTAAATTGATACACACAAAGCTGCCAAAAAATCTCATAGCATTGTAAAATTAAACAAAGGATGAACTAAAATTTTCATATAAATAAGGGAACACCTTTTAAAGAGTGTTTGAGCTGAGACTAAAATTTATAAATAATGAAATAAAAATAATGAAAAATATAATGGAGTATTGCCTAAAATTATTTAATAAGAAGATTTCCAGGAAGATTTTTGGATAAATAAATTTAATATATAATATGTGTGAAAATGGAGTACTGATAAGATTAATCTTATCTAGTAAACTTAAACCTCAATATTTAATTAAAGCGTTACTTTAAAATAAAGGTAAAAATTATAAATGTTATATTTAATAAAACAAGATAAGAACTTAACATATATATATTTCATGATTTATTGAACATGGTTAAAAATGGCAA
The DNA here is from genome assembly GCA_000711775.1 of Oxytricha trifallax. Lineage (NCBI taxonomy): Eukaryota > Ciliophora > Spirotrichea > Sporadotrichida > Oxytrichidae > Oxytricha > Oxytricha trifallax. The sequence goes on from ARYC01017212.1 coordinate 16,815, forward strand.
ATTACACATGAGGATATTTGAATTTCAGTCATCAGTTTCTTCCCTAATTTTCAATGACATAATCTCAAATATTTTTTTCAATCCAACAAATAAAAAACAGCCATTAAGTTACGTCAAATAACAATAACATTAATAGTAACAACTGAATTCCAAAATAAAACATCCTTCATTTTATCTAGACAGGAAAAAACCTAACCTCATTTAATTTGATCAATATGTAGATAGAATTTTATGTCAATATAATGGGAAATTTCTACTTTATTAATAACTTCTAAGTATTTAATCGATATATCATTTCGATAACATTTATTGGAATTTGTATAAATTATAAAGTATGTAAAATACAAAACCAACTATTTTTAAATTAATTAATTTTGTTACTACACTAACTCAATTAGAAAATAAATTATAAATATTTCAATTATAGCTCTTACTAACTCCGGATGCTCTCTAGTTTACTTCGCTGTAAATATCTGCGCCTATGGCTCGATGAACTTGTCATGCAACTATTCGAACTTCTCCATCATAGTGCTACACTAGGGTGATGATGACCTTGGCTAAGAGGGAACACTTGATATAGAGCTTCTTGAGGAATATATTCAGATCATCCTCCAGTCTGTACTGTGTCTCGGGGATGATCATCTTATAGTGGATGATTCATTAATCTTGAATGAGCGAGATAACTCACTTGAAATGCTCAAGATTTACACGTGAGTTGGTTAATACTTGACAATGCTAGCCCATAATTGCATAAAACCTCTTAAATTTGGTGTGTCCCTGATGTTTTATAACTTGGTTTACCCTGGGTAGCTCTTGAAATGATGCGAGATATAGGTACTTGCTGATAAGAGTCAACTACTCTTGATTATTGAGGAAGTCTGTAAATGAACTAGGCCTCTTCTTTAGAACTAGTGGTCTTCTCATTTTCAGAATTTAACTTCATTAATTTTTGGCAATATTTGTTTGGATTAAAATTTAAATAAATTAACATTTAATTATATAGTAATGGAAAATGTATGATTTTGAATAAAATATTGGTGCTATATGTAAATAATTTAACTTAGTACTTGCTTCATTTATTAATGCTGTAAATTCATCACAAGATTAAAGTGTAGGGAAACTAATTATTTACAACAGTTAGCAAAGACTTGATTGGAACTTGAGACATAACAACAAATAGGTTTCAAAGATATTAGATATTATCTAAGATAACTAGTCACTATGATGTGCAATATTAAAATAGTAAGAACCAGGCTTAATTGCAACTCAAGAATAGAGAAAAACTAAAAGATTCCAAAATTAACTTTAAAATACAATAAAATGCCGTAAAACTGCAAATATGTCATCCAATATTAAAAGTTTGTTTATCTTGTATATATTTACGTGAATTTATATAAGGCTAAAAAAAGAAAAACACTAGTATCTTTTGATAGTTTAATCAATACTTTTATCGCCAAAATTCTAAAGAATAGTATGATATATTTTTCATTTATTATTTTTACTCTTTATATTATTTTTATATTTTAGAATTAAATTGAATAATTAAAAAATTATCATACATATCTTATATAAGTTATAAATACTTATTTGAATATGATATCATTTCTTAAATTAATTTGAAAATGATAAAAAATATATTAAGGATAAACATTGATGAAATAATAATTTATAATGCTTTTTTAAGAGTTAAATTAAAAATAATAGTAATATAACTATATATAAACTTAAGTTTGATTGTTTGATTTCAATAATTAAATAATTTAATGCGATACTTACAAATTTGTTTGGTAGTTAATTTAATATTTACTTCATTTAATCTACTATTGCCTTCATCTTATCTCAAGTAGAGTAACAATATTTCATATTTAACCTTTCTTGAATGTATCTCTAATCCAAATCGAAGTATATGAATATATGATATTGATTTTGTCATAATGAACAAGCAAGAATGTTTCTTCGTTTCTCACTATGAAATTATCTTCATCATCTCAAACTCATAATAAGGTGTGTTGAGTATGAAAAAGAAAAATAATAGTCTTCTTTTAATGAATAATCATTGTATGAGGAATAAGTTTTTATAAATTAATATTAAATGCCGGAGGCATCATTCTCAATTTGATTCTTTAGTAACGCCCCTTTTTGTTAAATTTTTTAAGTTTCTTCTATTTTCCCTATTACAAATTTTTAACAGTAAGTTCTTTGTATATTTGATTGTTTTGTTAATCATTATACAAATAATTATTTATACCATAGAATTTACTCTAATTTAAAATAAGTTCTCATCATTTATTCTTGAAGGAATATAATGAATGACTCTTCTTATTGATAAAGGTAAAATGTTTTTATAACTACAGGAATTGCTTTAATTGAAAAATAATTATGCTAATAACATGATTCTCTAGTTTGAAAGACTCAAATCAATATAGATATAATAATCAACTTTATTAATTTATGCAAAATTTATCAGAAAAAACTAAGATTAACTTTATGACATTTTCTTATTATAATAAAGTCAGACTCAGTTCTTTCAGCTTAACTTATGTGGATCAAGGATTAAAGTAGTTATAATCTTATAAGTTGGTAAAAATACTGTATTAAATTTATAAAATTTTGCATAAACTATACTTTAGACCAATTTATTAGAAGTTATTACATTCATTTATAATAAAATAGATCTTTTATCGGGAACATCTTCATCATCTTCATCTATGCTTTGCGAAGTTGTATATAAACCCATCTACAAATCTACGTTATATTACGGCTATTTTTATAGCATTCGCTATATTTATGAAGGATTGAATTAATTAGTCATAAAAACATGCTTCTTAATCTTCATTATCATCATAATTATCACTCTTGATCTTCAAACATAATTAAAAATGAGCTCAGTGTTTCATATAAGAAAAAACAAGCTCTATTTCTACAATTTTATAATAACTCTACCTGTAAATATCTTAATTTGATATGAGACCTCATAAATTTAAATCTTATAATAGGATATTAGGTAGAATTCACTCTGAGTTAGTTTGACAAAGAATAATACACATTTATTTTTCTTCAAGATTGTCAAGCATGTTCACATGTTTTTTCCTCTTAAAGAGTCAAAGTCTATAATATTGTCGTTAATCAATAATTTTTGTCATTATTGAAAGCTTTTTTTAGCTGGAGTTTATCACTTTTAAGTGTTACCCTAGAGTAGTATTGCAATAAAATGACCAATTCCACAAGCTGACCACAGCATAGTGAGTTATAGTTTAATTTATTTAATAGAATTCACTTTAAAATGAAGTTAAAGAGACTAAAATTCTTAATAATAATACTTAATTTTCCAAAAATCATATTTTTATAATTTTGAAGATCATTTTGTTTAGTTAGTGTTAAAAGTTACAACTCTTTAAGTCCTAGGCTCATCTTTTGTAGTTTTATTGTGTCATTAATATGGTTTATCTTTATAAAGAGGTTGATAATTTCTTAATTAAGATTTATTTGTTCAAAAACAATTTAATATCACTATTTGTATCATTTCAATCTGCTCCCTCCTAAAGAACTTAAAACCCCATTGAATGAATTGAAAAAGGTGCCAAAAAGTAGCATTCAATCTTTAATAATTCAATAAATAGCACAATTTAATGATATATATTTATTATTTTTTGATTAAGTTTACAACTTACTCAAACAATTAACAGTGAAAACAGATACTTCAATTAAACAGAATCTAATTAACCCCGTCATATCAAAATCACTCCAGCATTCTGAACATTAACCCTCATTGCATTTGAGGGCGACTGCCATTTATCAGTCTATTTTACCCTAGTGACGTGAACTGCTATGGCATGTCAAAGCGTCTCTGGTGCAGTTGTCAGCCATCAAAGCACTTCTTCTGGGGCCAATGGGCAGCAAAAAATGAGGAGAAGAAGGTTGAGGAAGAGGTGTATTTGCCTTTTACTTTAACACAATTGCAAGCATCAACATCGCAAGGCTGCCATACAGCACTGGTGACCTGGTATGATCCAAAGATCATGTGACTATCTCTAGCAATACCTACAATACTTGTGACTCAATAGGCTGTTTGAAGATTAGTGTTGGCGTATTTCAAGACCCCCTTCGTGCATTTTGAGGTAAAAGAGCATGATGCAGCAACTCCATTAGCGCTGTGACTGTCGGTATAAGGGCATGAAAGAGCAATTGTGATAGATAGTCTTATATTCACTATTTGCTAAATATTGATAAACTTCATCTCTATTGGCATGAGAGCCTGCTACATTTGGTGCGAAGAAGTCGTATTAGAGCTCTAAAGCCCCAGAGTGAATGGGAACTCCATTGTGGTTGAGACACCAACGAGCACAGAGCGCTCAGTGAACTGCTTCTTATTCCCTGCCTCCCTATTGGCAACTGCTTAATATTGAAGTCCTGTAGATTGAAGGAGAATCTGCAAGGCATCTTACACTACAACATACAGAGAAGCGCTAAGACTAGAGCGTAAAAGGGTAGGAAGTTTTAGAGATCTGATGGTTTGACATTAAAGATTTTCTCTCCATATCCTAAACCATCGGCACTACATGTATAAACCATAATTTTAGGAAACTCTAATGGCCATTTCAGAAACAGTGATGCTTGATTATCTCGGCCCCCGAGGAGATCTCTGAGTCGGAAGTTCCACCGTCGTGAGATAAGTCCCGCTTAGTCGAGTGGTGCCACGACAGCCGCCCATTCGAAGATTCCCCCTTACTTCGACTGCAATACTAGAAGTCAGATATGGCGAAAGGCCAATGCCGATACTGCATACCAAGAATGACCATGATAAGACGTTAGGGATTCAGAGACATTTAGACTTGATGGCAAAGAAATAAGCAAGCCCAGGTTTTTGGGCAACGACAAGAAATGCATAGCACATTTGTAAATAGTAATCACCCAAATGCCTTTCAGCAAGTTTAAGGTTGATGGAAAAACTGAGCTAAGCAGCAGATAATCTATACCAACGTTTATAACTCAGGCTCAGGGATTGGCTATTCAAGCAATGGATGGAAGTGAATACACTTGTAACAAACAATCTCTAAATATTTCTGCTTATAGAGTACAACATAAACATAACTGACACAGCCTCAGGTGGCTACAAAGGTTAAGCCAAGATCAGAGACCCTCAAGAAATGCAATTCGACACAGATTATGTAAACTTAGAGTACTTTAAACATAAAGTGACAGTTGAAATATTAAAGACTATATTAGCATTCAACACAGGATTGCTCGCATAACTAAACAACAAAATACTTAAGTTTAATATATTTTCGCTCTCTATATTTATTTATCAAGACCTTCTCCCAAATTTTCACAATCTTTTATTAAAAAACACTTTAAATTAAAAAAAACTATTTATGAATAAAATAAATAATGTAATTACATATTAAATATATATGAATTATTTTATTGATTCTTCTTCTTTTTAATTTAAAAATTTTCGTATCTTCAATGTTTTCTATTTTCAGTTATTGACTTATAATTTTCAATAATTTAAACCTTCAGTTTATTAGAGCTTAAGACTCTTTATGAGCTTAAGCTTCTTCAAATTAAGATTCAGCTAGATTAAAAGCATCAAACTAGAATATTTACAATTACACTAAAATATTATGAAAGATATTAATTAAAGCCTATAGTAATTAAATTAATATTGGAATATTTTTAATTTAGAAGTATTTCTTTAAAAAACATTATTATCTAATTTAGCCAATTCCTAAGTATTTATTACTAAAATAACTCATAGTTAGATTTTTAATTTAAATTCTATAAATTCTAGTGTAAGTACTTCAAATTATGATTATTCGAACAAATACATATGAAAAGAATAAAGTTACTAGTAAAAATATTAACTTTCTTTACATGAATGGAAATGAAATTAATAATGGATAAATAGAACATTCTCTATAAATGAAACAATAAAGGTTGGCATTTAATTGCAATTTTTATTGAAAAATTAAAGGCAAAAATTTTGTTCAATAATTTAACATCCTTACTTACATTTTAAAAGAAGATTTACTACTAATTCTAATTAAGATCAGATTTTAGTTTTTATTTTTTCAATTAACATTGAAAACTTCAGAAATAATTATTGATAAATACATACAAAATGGGGAATTTTAAAAATAAAAATAGAAAACTAATTATTTAAATAAGTAAATGCCACTAATTAGAAAAGCTTTGAGATCAATTTGCATCCCTAATTACTTAACTTCCTGAAATTTAAATTAACATTATGTGATTATTTATTATTAATTCCAACTGTGATTAATTAGTTTGGAGTGATTTAATATTTATTATTATTTATTTCTCGAATTCATTTCTTTACTTGCGCAGTGTCCAAGTTGTTGCAGTAGCAATCGTTAAAAGATATCTTCTACTGTGAATTAAGGTTATCCTCAGGATATCTTCTTCAACTAAGGTTTAGTATTTAAAAGAAAACAACAAAAAACACTACTACTGCCTATGTAAATACTATATTTCAATAGTTTCAATCCTAAACTCAAAAAATCTTACTGTTAAATAGGCAAATGATTAGATCATATCACTTCTTTAAAAATAGCTGGGATCTGAAGTTAATGTATACCTTAAAATTGAAGAATTATATGAAATTACAAAATCAGAAAATTCAACATAATAAATGAAACTTTCAAAACTACGAAGAAGCTAAGTAATGGAAATTTAACTCATAATAAACTGACTTTTAAAACCCCTTATCTTGATTCAAGAGAATATTTAAACTAATGAAAAATTAATCCAACAAAATTATTATTATAGAAAATTACTTTAGCTAATTGTGATTACATAGGCATTTTATATTTGTTAATTGAATATTTTATCTCTTTATTACCTTCTTAATTAAGTTCTTTCATTACCTAAGCCTGTCCATTTTACTCTTTGATTGTGTGGTATAGGGGATAGTTCTAAATACTGACCACCAGGAACAAGCTATTCAATCATCTCATAAATTTAATCTGGCTTCCTTGATTACTCCCTTAGCTATGCAAAAAATACATTATGGCTGAATGAGTCTTAGACTTTTACCTTTAGCAGCTAAATTGCCCTTTGTACCTTGCCATTATACAGAACTCATAGCAGTGTCTTAAGAAATAGCCTATACCTTCTCTGATTATTAATTTTTTGTCTATTTGTATCCAGGTTATTATTTCTACACTTTCATAGTTGTGATCATCTAAATGCTTTAAGGCAGCCTCCAACTTTTTATTAGTAATCCACAAAAAATAATAGCCGTCTTTTTGAAGATCTTTAAGTGGAATTTTGTCAAGAAATTCTCTGTCTTTTAAGGCAGGGTAGTTCAAATTACAGGCAGTATAATCCCAGGGTCCATCACTAAGCAAACATCAAACCTGTTACCACATTTGTCAACTTCATAGTATTTTTTAATTCAATTCCAAACCTCTGTATTTTATTTTGAGCCTTAATATTACACAGAACCATTCTTCTCTGCCTCAAACCCCATTTGATACAATTTTGTTAGTATTCTTTCTCTTTTAATACAAGGTTTTCAACAATATCCTCTGTTTTAACTAGTTCACATTTATATTAATTTTGAGATTACTGAGAGTCACTTAGGTCTAAATCTTTTTCTTAATCAAGTTCTTTATCTTAATTTTAGATTTTCTTGATTTCATCATCTGATATTTCATTTATAATTTTTTCAACAACTTTTATTAATCTTTCTCCAAATTAATCATTCAAAATCGTTATAAGATCTTCGCAACTTCTAATTTAATCAACTAAAGTTGCAATTTTCTTTTTATAGTAGTGACACTGCTCTAAATACTTTTACTTCATTTGTTTTTTCTCATTCATGCACATTCTATTTTTGCAGAATTTTTTATTTTAGCAAATTTTTAAAGGAATCTTATTTTTCTCTGACTTTTAATTCTAGGAGTTTGATTTCTATTGTTATAATTTAATTGATTCATTAAAGGGTTCATTTTATTAACTTTTACACTGACCATTTGCTAATTTATATAACTGATCATTTAATTCTTAATTTGAATTGATTGAATCTCTTAAAATCATTTGCTATTTATACCAGTTCCTAAACTCACTAAATTATTTAAATTAAGTTTCTAACTTGGAAATTTAGTCTTAGTTAAATTTTAAGTGTTTTCTCAATCTATTATAATAATTGCTAAGATTTAGGGGTTTTCCTGCTTATAAGTTTCGGATATGCTTATCATTAATTAGTAGTTTAATATTTTAGTCGTCGTCGTTGGAACAAAGATAATTGGGAAGTTAATATAAAGAATTTAAGCTTTAATTATTTTGAAAATTTTCATGATGAAAATTTATACCTCTAGATTTTAAATATTTTCTAAAGCGTCAAGTCTATAATTTTAATGATCTTAAAACTATCAATCAATTTAATTTTTATAGTTGATATAATGCTATTAAACTATTAATATGCAAGTTGTTGAGTAAATTATGAAGAGCTTTGCATTAAACTGCTTTATTGACTGAATTAATAGTTTAGAGCCGTTTATTTTTAGGCTTATGGCCAAACGCTTTACACAGGAAGTTGATAGTAATAATTGTAAATGTTGAAGGTAGGGTTCATCAAAAATAATCTTAGAGTAAAGATTTATAGAATAAAAATGTAAATATTTTAATATTTTAGGTCGACTTATACATGTAATTAAAAACTAACTCTGAGAGTTTGAATATTTAGAAAATTGTACGTAATATATAAAAATTAGAAAGCTAGAGTTTTTTATAATTTTATTTAATTTTAAATTGTTTTATATCTGCAATGAACCATTGTTTTATTTTTTAAAAAAAAAAAGATTAAATTATAATCAAATATCCATATAATTTAATTTCAAATTATGAGTTATCAAAGTAAAAAAAAACAATTCAATTAAGATAGAGTTCGTTTTACTTAACACTAAGCAAATAATTATAAAAATGCGCAAGAATAAAAAATATTTGAAGAGAAGATTTTAATTACCAAAATTAACATAATAAGTAAGTCTAATTATAGAAAATTAAATTTAAATAATTATTTAAAGTTAAGTTAAACAAGAGCATCCACATATTAGTGTGTTACACGTTAGTGGAATTAAGATGTCTCTTTTTTCAACATATAAAAAGAAATAAAAAAATAACAAAAGTTAATATAATTACTTGGTGTATAGTACAAAATAAGAAAGTCTTTTTAACTCTCAAAGAGTTATACTTGGCAAGTGAGGAATTAAAAAAATTAAATTCATCTAAATTATCCAAGCAAAAAATTAATTGTTTATGAACAAGCTCTTATTTAAAAATAACAAAATTACCTTGAGAAAAAAAATAATAGTCTCAGCAAACTACATTCGTAATTTTTCCTCTTGGTTGAATTTTTCCCAATAATTCAACTTGAATTAGAAAAAGAACTCAATTAATGTTAATAAACTAAAAATTTATAATAAAGTTACAAAAAATGATGAATCACTATAGAATAAGTCCAGGCGATAAAGTAATTTATAATTTGTTAATATGTAAAATAAGTTATCTTTCTGTGTTTATAGAAGTTCGAGGAATTGGAGATATCTGTAATAAGTGAATACAAGTGAGATACCTTAACACGACTCTAATTAAAATTCTCAGAAATTCAAAATTCCAAATGAGTCCTTTTACTAATAGTTAAAGCATCTGAAATTTTTCTAAATATCTAGCAAACATAATATGCGCTTTTCAAATCTAAAATTTTAAAAGAATTGATATAACCAATTTTGAGAAATATTGATTTCGATTCATTTCAACTTAAAAAAATCAAGAAATTTATTAGGAAATATTGAAAATTTGAAAAATTAAAAACCCCTTTCAGTCCTCAATTTAATTAATGAAAGTAAAATAATCAATTATCTCCTGCATTATTAAAGAGCAAACAATTCTTTGAATAATAAAAGATAGATATATTATTTAAAGCCAAGCTAAGAAAAAATTGGCGTACCTACACTAATTTATCATGAATTATTCAGTATATACCATTAAAATAAATTAAGTAAAGATCCAGGGAGTTTACAAATTTCTAAAAAAATCTTTAGCTAAAAAAATATTTTAGTAAAAACTATTTTGGAATAATTTTTTTAAATAAAATATATAAGGCAGAAAATTTAACCGAATATTAGCTGGTTCTTTAAGAAAATGTATTTGGACAACAAAATCAACTAGAATCTGCTTCAATAAGATAAAGCATAGCGAAATTAAGGTATTTAAGGTAAGCTTTTGGCAACCAATTAAAATTAAGACTCGTTATATGATTGGCATAGTTTAAAATCATTTGTTTTATTAATAAGTTTGTTAAGAACAAAAATTACGAATTTACTTACTTATTTTCAGTATTGAAAAATTTCGAATCAAAGAAGAAGCTTTTTATATGCGCAAAAATTTTCTCTACAGTAGCCAGATAAAATTAATAAGGGCCTAAGAAAACTATGGGAATTTAAAGTAGTCTGATCTTTTATCTGAAAAACGAGCTTTTATGATATGTTGCATTTTCAATCTGCACAATAAACTTCTCTCTCCAAGTTTAATCTTATTTTTCAAGTAGACAGCAAAGTTTTAAGATGAAGTTAAAAAGCTTAATCTTTTATCTCTCCCTGATTTGACTGTGAAATGCGTTTGGCCATCGATAAATGCGGCAGCAATTATATTGAGTTTGATTACTCCTCGCTTTAAAGTTGAGAAACTTTACTGACCAATTGGTTCCCAACCTTTGTGAGAGGGATTATTGTGCTAAATACTGCTCTCATCCACATTTATAATAATCTTATTATCGAACAGTTACTAAATGTAATTTGCAGCAGTTAGTCGTCTTAGGCTTTTTTATCTGTAATTAGAAGAACGCTTGTCTAAATAGTAGATCTTTTTCAAACTATAATGAAGGTTTTTCCTCAAGATTATACGTATTTATGATATGCTCTGATTTACAGCAAACGATGTTTTCAACAGGTTACTAATTTATTGAAGCGATTCAAGCCCTTAATGCTGTTAAACGATATTGGAAATAAGTAAAGCAACTCCACTAAGTTTATAAGCTTTTATCTATTAATTCTCATAATTTATAATTTGGGTAGACCTTGATTTCTAGAATTTTTAAATTATCTACTTAACTCTGTAGTAGGATACTTTACATCTCCTCGTTAAGTCTTGCTTGCTAACCTTAAAGTTTTCATACAAGCTATAAAATCTACTTTCCATCCCTTAAGTGCTTATTGGTTTTTATTTTCTCTTCCTAGCGTTCTGCTTAGCTTTTATTTTTTGAATTTAAGAGCCTAGAGATGCAATTCTTCTTTGTCATCTATCAAGGCAGGACTCTCACATTACTATTTGAATTATTGGAAAACTAATTTTAATTATGTTCATTATAGATTTTAGATTAATTGTCCATATTTTAACCCAATAATAGTCTGAAATGTAAAATAAAAGCTTTCTCAAGATAGTCGGTAATTAATTCTCGGGAAAAATGCTACTCGATCTTTTTGTTCTTTTTTATTATTCATGTTGTGCAAAAGGATCAATAATCTAGTTTGGATAATTTTTTGACGAGATTACTCTAAAAGCTAAATTTCTATTCTTTTTTTCAATTAGGTCAAGTTCCACTATCTATATTGGTACTTCCTGTGATACATAAGTTTGTATAAGTTGAGTGGAAATGTAATTAAGTCTTATGACTAAACTCGATTAATTCAAATCCTTCATTTCAGATGAAGCATCGGACTCAAAGGAGTCTTAACTTGAACTATCAGTATTATGTTTGTAAAAATTCCTGATATCACTCTGCTTTAAACACTCCATATTTGATAAGAATTATTTTAGCAATAACATGAAAAACTATGAACTAATAACTTTTCTCTAAAGAGAATAATTATTCTATTAAATATAATAAATCATTTTTAGTGATTAATAAATAACTGAAATTAGACAACAAAAATTCAATGATTAATAACTAGAGGAATCAGTGAATTATTATTTAAAGTTGTAATAATAACTAGAAAATGCAATATAGATTTTAAGAAGTCAACGTGCACCAAGTAAGATAGAATATTGGAAACAAAAAAGGAGTTATATGACTTCTTGACGCAAAAGTGTGGAGCCTATCTACCAAAGTTAACATGCTCAAATGTATACTTTTTCAAAGCCATTTTGAACGGAGAAAAAGAGGTAAGATTAGGTAGATACTTAGATTTTAGTATCTCAAAGATGGGGTAAACTAAATGATTTATGAGGCTAAATTGAAAAGAAGAGAAATACTTGATTAAACATAAAACCTTATTGTGTACATGAAGGCAGAGTTTGCTCAAGCTCTGCAAAGTTCCCTATCCTATAGCGGTAAGAGCAATATAACAAAATGATTTTTAAGTACAAAAAAGCCGATCTGCTCATTTGATAAAGCAAAGTTCATAAAGAAAACGTAGAATGAACGAAGAAGAGGAAGTTATAGGAGAGGAATTCGCACTAAAGGGAAGCAAATAGAAATATTTATAGGAGAACAAAAGAATGAGAGATGAGTTCAATGGCATGAGAGGGCAAATTGATGAACTATTAAATTAAAAAGATTGAATTTGATAAAAATTGGAGTTAGTTAATAATGTAGGAAATCAAAAAACCTAGATAAAAGCCTTAGTCAATATTTATTTAATCCTAATATAATATATTGATTTTTTAAATTATTAAAAATAATAAAATGGTTTGTTCTCATATTTTTATAGGACTATCTACTATATACCTTTTTAGTTCAATGCTGTAATTATAAGTCCCTCGTTCGATTTTATTAGAAAACTACTACATTATAATAATATATGAATTTACAAACTTCCAATACTAGAAACAAATCAAACACAACTTTACAAGCTGAAATCTGTTTATTAAATAACAATAATATCATATGTAATTATTCTATTATTTATAATTAACTACATGCGTTTTTCATTAAAACTTATAACTTTTTCTCCATCTCTAAATACAGATCATCATTTATAGTGAATGATTTTAAGTTTGTTGCTTTTTTTAGCAACATTTATTTCACTATTTAAGTTATTCTTTTTTTTCTGAAAAATGAATACTGAATTAGAGGATTGATAAGCTATATAATTATAAGGAGTTTCATAATTGTGACTTTCTAAAATTAGTCTATTCAGAAATTATATCATTTTGGCGATGTTATTTGAGATCAATAAAATAAAGATGTAAATAGAAAGTCTTAATTAATAGCTCATGAGTAGAATAACTTCACACTAAACTTAGCATTAATCGAATAATCTATTTCATTCAATCTAACATTGACATATAAAGTAAAACCTCTCTGATTGTTTTTAATTTACAAAACTATTAATACCTAATTTTATTAAGTTATTATAATATAATACCTTTCTTATAAACGTTTATAGATTTCTTTGATAATTTATAATCCCTATTTTTTAAACAAATTTGACCTAATTCATTGCATGAGAGCGGAGTGATTGATGATGGAGGAAGGTTACTAAACGAGCATCAAAATTTTAAAATATGAATTGACGGAGAATGAGCAAAATGATTTTTCATCATTTAAACTCTTAAATTTAATTTAACACCATTAAGATTGAAATTATTTGTTGTCAAATTTCCTCTGTCGCCCATGATCATTTTAAATCATAATGATTGTATGACAGATTATTTCTATCTCTTTTTTGTAACTGCCTAATTATCTGAGATCACGGGTCTTCTCATAATGTTTGTTTCGACCATATCTACTCTACCCTACAATAGGGTTAATTTTCTAGGAAGAATTTCATTCATCAAATTTGTTTTAGTTAAATGACTTTTTAGCAAGGTTCCGCCCACTGAGGTCAATAACATCTTCTACAACTTATTAAGCTTCTAGATCTATTTTCTCTGTTTTTACTCTGACCTTTGAATTATCCTTTATCTATCTCTTGTTTTTCTTCCCTGGTAGTTCTTTCTTAATCTTGTCCTATACTTCGTGCATGAAATCAGCTGACTTGTTAATTTTATTTTCAATAAGAGGGAGAGATTTGGTATAAAATTTAAATATTCAAGTGTTTTAACAAATAAATACAGTAATAATATCATAATAAATTTTTTAAAAATAAATAACTTAATGTATTTTTGAGAATTAGTTTATAGAAATGTAAGTTAATCGAGAAAAGTTGACGAGAATTTCTCGATTGCCTTACATTAATTTGTTTAATTAAGTTTGAATTATTACATCTTTTAAAAGTTAAAATGTAGATAATATTTATTTATGAGTGAAAAAATAATTTTATTAAACTTTAGTAAATGAGAGTTGATATTAACATAAAGTTAGAACATATTATTTTTATTTTATTAACATTATTCTCTTATATTTTACTTCATTTTAAAGTATGATTATTTTAAAACTTGATCATCGAGGCTCTATTAATCAATATTGATTGCCTAAGTTTAAAACAGTTTATAAAAGTTAAAACTTTTTTATCAAATGTACTATAGTTTATTCAATAAAATATTTTAATCAAACATGGGATAATATCGTTTTAATAATTTCTATTCAGTTTGAAATCTTATTAACTTAATTTAGTATGAACTAATAAAATAATATTATAACATAATTTAAAATTCATTAATCTTTAAGAATCAATTTATCGTATTATCAAAAAGCAGCAACTCGTTACTCACTAAATTTTAACTATATTATTTCCTTGAGTCACCTATTTTTTTGAAATTTTACCAATTGTTTTGAAATTGATGCTTCGCTAGCAACTTTCAAGAACTTAGGTTATTATTATGAATGGGCTTAGTTACTTTGAGATAACTACTAGCAGCTTTAATCATTTAAATAAGCAATTTCCCTTTAGCTGCTACTTGAATTCATAATATTTTGAATCGAGCTTTCATGATTTTAAAATGAATGAACACTGACTTCATTAGCATTTATGGAGACATCAATGGCTGCTTTACACTCCATTCTTGAGCCTTTTATATCTTGCATCGATTTTTATTAGCTTCCCTTCAAAATCCCAAGGTATGTTTAAAGCGCTCCCAGTTTTTAATGTGCTTAATTTTCCATGACTTGCTATTGAAATTAGACGACCTATTCAACTATTTCCTTGCAACCTTGCTTGTATACCATTTGTTAATAAGTGCCTTTCTTGTTAGTCTTCCGACCCTCCCAATAATTTAATCAAGTGACCTAGTAGAAAACACATCACCAACGATCATGAATAATCCTCCATTAAACTCGATTTCATGAGAAGTTTTGAAATCAGTTCCTCTTCCATATTGCTCGTTCATGAGGAACACTCCGAATTGGCCATCAATGTTCTTTTGAGAAAATTATTATTCAAACTAAACCTCAAGCTTAGGGCCTTTAACATTTTTCATAGAATGAAAAGGAATGTTAGAAAACTTTTTAAAGTAATTTCCTATTATTATGTAAGACTATTGAGCGACTATCAAAACATAAGTCAGCTTACAATATTTGAGACAAATCTCGTAAATTCTCTTGCAATAATCTACTTAATTTGATGAAACCAGTTCCTGTTGTAACTTAACTCTCTTATCCCCCATCAGACAGCTGAGTTTTGGAAACACAGTATCCTCCGTTTCAAATGCAACCTTTAGGCAGCTCAGTTCTTATTGTGAAATAACGGAGCCAGTAATACCAACGATCCCCTTCGCAGTAGAAATAAAATCAATCAGATCTCAAATTTATTTATCACAACCTTCTAACAAGATCTAATCATAGTCATCTATAATCACAAACGAATTCTTCCATCTTTGAAGTCTTAATTTGCGGACACATTTTGAAGCACCTTTTGAGACAGGTAATAGACACCAGGTAAAGAGCTGTATTAATTGACGTTAACATTTAGAGATAAGTCTATGATAAGTTTTTCTTCTCATCCCACAAAACAAGATGCTCATTCTTTCCAATCACGAAAACAGGTTCTCTGTGCTGCTAAGCTAGTAATATTGCGTAGGTAGAACATAAAAGAGTCTTTCCGTTTCCCATCCCAATATTAATGAGAGTAAACTTTTAGTTTTGCCACATTAGGAAATTCAAGCAAAGTTTTTAAAGTGACATGAAAGAAAATCCCATCAACTACTAGAATAATTCAGCTATTTTGATTCATTTAAAGCTTGCAATTGCATTTTAAAACAAAAGTCTTAAAATTATATAGAATCTGAGTTCAATTTCTTAAACTTACTTATTATCTACTTGAGCTCCTACTCATTAAAGTCATTTGCTTAGTTTGGTGTATGCATAAGCTAGTTTAGCTTTGTAAAATCTGCTTTAAGGCAATCAATAATGATATTTCTCCTGCATCTAATATCTTTTTCTTGTTGGATAAATGCCAAGTTGTTACTAAGTTCAGAGAGCTCATCGATCTTGTTTACCCAGAGTGGATTATTCTACTTTAGCTCAAGAGACACTGATTGCTAGAAAAAAGTAATGTCCTCTTAATCAATGTAATTAATCCCATTTTTGTTTAAAGATCTCGCTCATTGTGTTTATAAATTCGTCAAGTTTTTAGAAAGAATGGGAACTTGAAATAGCGCATATCAAAATAAAGTCCCCAACAACGTTGATTGGCACATGAAGAATTAGTCTTTGGCCTTGATCCTCCTTTAGTATTTAGATGAAAGCTTTATTTAAGCACAATAGAGTATTAGGCAGCAATCTTACAGCCTGCGAGTCTATATTGAATAGCTAAAACGTCCCAATCATAAGAGGAATGATTCGGATGTTGCTCTTATCCAAATAAATACTTCTTCTTAAAGCTTTTCCAGACATTATGGCTCATTAATGAAAATATAGTTTGATAGCCCGAGAGCTTGCTCAGTATTAGGTCTTTGAGCAAGCAACAGCATAGAACTCTTTAAGAGGTCCTAATCGATTTCTATAATCTCGTGGTTGTAATAGAGCAATGAGGAAACAAAGAGCCTTGTCTTTAATGATAGGTTTACGCTTGAGCTCATGTTCAATTCATAAATCAGTCTGAACATGTTCTCATATAAATTTTCTAAACAAGCAGTTTTTTAATTTTATAGAAATTCTTTAAACTTTAGCTGTTCCTTTTGAATATTTTATGTATAAAGTCTTGTCTTCCCTAAGGCTAAAGTATCATATATTCTCAAATATAAATAAAGGTCATTTCAGATTGTATCTTGGCACCATAATTACTTGAGAATTGTGATTATCAATTTGGACTGGCTTCAGGTCTTCTCCAGGAAAGTGCGGCATACCAATTTCAATGAAGTAAGTTTGATTATTAGTCAAATGTTTAGCTAAAGAAATTTCCCAATGCTTTTGTCTTTGACAGGTTTCGTTTAATTCTTGGTAGATTTATTGATGATAAACTTGCTTAAATGCCTGGACAAGTCCTGTGATCCAATCAAAGGTTTGAATTCCTCCATTTCGAGTATCTTGCTTATATCATAGCTGTGATTAGGTAGAATTAATTTTGCTTTGTCAATCAAATCTGGAAGTTTCACGATTAAATATTATGGCTTTCTTCCTCTTTTTCTATCAGGGTGTGATAGGTTCTCTTCAGTCTATTAATCTACTTTCTAAACTCTCTACTAAATGAAAGATTGAGGGGGTCTTTTCTAGAACTCAAGAGATTTAATAGAATTAAAGTTTTCTGAAGCTAAATCTCTTTTAAGCCTTTTAAAATTCATTGAGGCCTCAAGAATTTCCAAATTTTTAGGGTTTAACATACTTTTGCCGCTTTATTCAGAAATTAGATTTAAATTTCAAGATTATATACTATTAATCTGCTGTCTAAATTAAGAAAGAGCGCTATCTTAATTGTCTTAATACATAAAAGGATCTCAAATTAGGTGTATTTGGTCTCTTTCTACCTCTTAATTCATAAAAATGTAACGAGAGGCTGGCGACTCATTGAAGAGATCATTAAGAGCAATTGAAAAGAATTTATTTGATTATTCAACGAAATCTACTCAATATCTTGCTGAGAGAAGCAAGAATTACTATTTCTTGCATTTGAGTAACCACTCTAAATTCTAATAAACAAGATCCAATGGCCACTCTGGCTAATCACCTCAACACGTTGTTGCCACTATGTTTAGACTTATTTTTCAATAGAAATTCTGATAATTGTCAATGAAGTTAATACTCTTTCGGGACTATATTGCAAGTTGGAGGTATTAAGCGCCTTAATTGTAATTAAGACAAGTTAATACTTAATTAAGCCATAAAACTCGTATATATTCATAAACTTAGGACTTTATTGCATAATATAACAAATAATTTCAAAAATAAATAATAAGCGATGAAAAAACGTAATTATGAAGTAGGGGTTATAAGAGAAAATGAAAAGATTTTATTTTACAATCAATTATCAATAAATATGGGATGAAAGACCCTTAATTAACATTCTTATTCTTTCTTTATATTTAAATATTTAAATTAAGATAACTAATTCTCTATTCAAAATAGAAAATTTAGCTTTATAAATTATAGAGGAGAATTCGTAATAATAAAAAGCTCAATCTCATTCGTTAACCTTTACTTCATTAATAATATTCTATAATATTTTAATTTAGTATATTTAGAAGAATATGATATAAATAATGAATACAATAGATTAATATATTTATGGGACATTTATTTCTTACTCATTGAATTTATAGCAATCGGACTATTATAATTTTATAACTTCGATATGTATAGAGAGTGACCACCTTCAAATATATTATGGAAAGATTTTGAGAGCAATCAGTCCTCTAAGCTTAGCAATAGAATAATTCAACATTAATAATTGACTGGATGAACTAGGGTATTTTTTTGTAATTTGATAGTACAGTTGTGAAAAATAATTCATACTATAGAGATATCTACATCAATAACATAGTGGTAAATGGTTTAGGAAAGCTGATAGTACAGCAACCTCAAATCTCAATAGTAACACTCATAATATAACAAATTAAAATTCTACTTTCATATCTTACTCTTCAATTGATGATGGAAATTATAAATAGTTAGAAGTAGATACACCATCAACGTGTTCCTTCCCAGCTATAACTTTAATAAAACTATGATTTTCAGAAATGTTTATATCACATCAAATTCTTAAAATAAGTGATACTGGTATTTAATATTCATATACATGCTCTTAAAAATATGCTGATTTCAATAAGAGAAAGAACTTTAGTATTTTTGAAAATATCTATGCTCAATGTCAAGACTTCATTTCAAATATTAAATATTGGAAGCTAAAAAATGACTATTATTAATATCACTATGAGAAATGTATCAAAAAAACCTCTCCAAACAAACTAGCTTTAGTTTATAAGCTAAACCTCTGTCTATAATAGAGATATGACTTTTACTAATTTGTGTGACTCAAGCAAGAGCGACAATTGTAGTTTTACGAGTAAAGAATCTTTTTGTAGAAAACTTGAAAATGATTAATAATAGTCGTAAGTATTTCTATAGAAACAATAAGTACAAGTGAATTTTGTTTCATTAAGGGAGCAGTACTTCCAAAACGGCAACTTAAGTGTTCAACAAACTATACTTTTCAGGGAACAATATCTACTCTAATTAAATTAAATATAGTTTAATATAAAGCTCATATTGTTTCAATAAGATCAAGGGATACAGAAATTTTTCATTATTAATTCAGTTTTAATAAATAAAAGTAAGATTTAACACAATCATTATTATAATCTTAAGGAATAGATTCATAAACAAGTTATTTAAATAATTAGAAGAATTCAGTGGGTTATTAAATTGAAAATAAAACATTTGATAATTTACATACAAATACGATTTGAAAATTTTACTTTTAATTCATTCGATTTGATGAGTTCATTGAATTGGGCACTCAAATTGAAAACTGTACTTTAAGAAATGTCAAAATGAGAAACAGTTAGGCAAACATTATTTTTATAATTAGTGGACTCAAAGTCAATAAAGTTACAAATCCTAACTTGCTTTATTTAATGTGACTAACTCATTAGACTATTGTTGACAACATTTTTTCAAGGGACTAAGCTTTTATTATAATAAATTCATACGAAATCAATGACAATTTACAAATAATAATAAGCAATAGCACTTTTAGAGTAACATTTTCTATTCAGGAGATGCTCTAATTAAAGCAACTTAGAACACAAGAAATCTAATGATTAAAAAATTATTAATTATTAATATAAAATTCAAATCTAAGCTGGGGATGCGAGAATGACAAACTTACCACTCAAAGTAAAAATGAATTGATGCTATATAGGTAACAATTTACCAATGACTACATCTTTTATAAAATTTGAAAACCAATTCCAGATTATTAATTAGTTACTCTACTTTCAACAAGACTCGTACGAAGTCGAGAGGTAGTGTAATTTTTGCTGATTCCAAAATATTGATGTTCAAATCTATAACTCTAATTTCACTTCTTCCTTTGCGAAAGAAGGTTGTCTATTTTTTGAAAACTTTGGAAGTTCCTTAATGATAAATTCATCATTAATGAGAGATAATTTAGCGTTTTCTAAAAGTATCACTTCTGTTGAAAATAAGGCAAGATATCAGTAGAGAATTCAATGAGGGATAATGATAAAGCTTCCATAATACTTTTTGTTAACTTACTTGACTCATTCGATAAGACTTCTAGGTCTGAAAACTGTACTTTCATAAATAATAAGTCACGAGCTTTTCCGAAATCTTAAGTATTAATTCCTTACTTTACTAAAGAAAATGACAATAAATTTGCAAGTACAGTTTCAAAATAAGATGATCTGAATTACTAGATCTCTGTTAGTAAAGCTTAACTAGTAATAATATTGATAAAATACATTCGAAATGGGGAATTGTAAAAATAGAAATGTAAAACTAATTATTTTCATAAGTAACAACCACTAATTAGAAAAATATTGAGATAAAATTATATCCCTATTTAGGTAACTTCCTAATATTTAAATTAACATTATTTGATTATTTTATATTTAATATCAACTCTAATTAGAAAAACATGGAGCCAATTAATTAATTTATTTTACTAACTTTCTAATTCATTTCTCTTTTAGCGAGAGTCTAAAGTTACTCAATCACAAGAAGTAATCTATTGCGGTTATTTATTGAAAACAGTGTTTAATGTTCAATTTAGCATTTATATAATATGTTCTCAATAACTAAGAGCTTTCAAATAACTTAATCTAAAAGATTGATAATTTTAATTTTCAAGAGTTTACCAAGCATTTCTTGGATGATGACTATATCTAGGTTGATAATTTCATTTGACTTTCCAGTTTATATTAAAAACTTCATGATTATTGATGGAAAGAATCTCTAACTTCGTTGTGATTAAGATAATTTGCACTTTTTGGATTTTGATTGTATGGTTCCACCTTAGGTTATATAATTCCAGATGAAGATATCATGAAGATATGTTGAAGATATCTCAAAACTCCAACTCGAAAAAAGATTCCTAACAACGAAACACTTTACTTTTTCGTCACTAATGAATTGAGTAAAATATTTTCTAAAATAACTCCTTGTGATTCAAAGTCACAAATAATATAGACCGCAAATTCCAATGTTAATGACTTTTATCCTAAAATATTGGCTATGCCAAAATGGAGTATACATGCGAGATTTATGGATAAATAATAATGTGGAGATGATTTGCTAAATAATACCTATCTTTTGAACTTCATATTCGTTAACTTATATAAGATTAAATTTAACTTTATCAACTAAAATTCTTCAAGTTTTTAAGAATGATCTTATAGTTAATGGACATAATTTGATAATCTACCCTAACCATAGTTGAATGCAATAGACAACTTATATTAATCTTCCGAAATGGTGAATTGTAAGTATGATACACAACTAGTCCAAATAATTACATTTTTTTCAATCTATCAAGGTACAAAAACTTAAAAGAAATCTTCTCTAGCTTGACTTAGCATTCTATCACTTATTCATACTAAATCAATGTTTAGGTCTACAATAAAACAGGTATTAAATATATAAATCCAATGTTCTATGATATTGATACAAAAATGCCTTATAAAATTTCTTGTTAACCATCAGATTCAGCATCTTATATGTCCACACACCTCCACTTTCAATATGATCTTAATCAAAACAAGAATCATCTACAACGGATTTGATTGGAATTATTACTCTCAATAATTTAATGATCTAAATATGCTGCTTGAGAATATATTAAAGATCCATTCATATAGAAAGCAGTGTCTGTTTCACAATAACTCATTAATTTGTAAAGTTTGCCAGTTGAAAGTATTTAAAATACTCCTCTAGAGCCTCTCATTGAATAGGAATTAGTGATGATAAATTGCTTATTTTGTAGTCTTGACATCCACTCGCCTATTATTTCAAAATAATACATAATTAGATTCGTAAATTTCAATTGATTTTGTTCGTCTTGCGTATAATATAGAAGTTTTGCCATTTTAAAAGTGATTCTTTGCTACTATATTAGAGATAGATATATTCATAGTTTTTAATGAATATTAAATTCAACCATTAAATGCTTAATTATTATTAAAAATCACATCACTCTAAATAAATGAGCAATTCTTGCAATAAATGGCACTTCCTTCAATTAAATAAGTACTTGGAACTATTTTTTCTAATAATTTGTAGTTTTTGAGGTAATATACTCCTCCAAAGTAAGAGTTTTAGCAATCTTATACTGTTTTAGGTTTGAAGCCTAAATTGTGATCTCTGAGTTTAAATGTGGAAAACTGCGCCGTTTCCTGTAAATCGTTATGTAAGAGATTGACAATTAAATGTTAGGTTGCTTAATTTTATTTATGGATTTTTATTTATTAGAGTACAGAACTGCATATCCTAATACCGATGACTTAGCGTAATTAATCATAAAGTTGGGTATTGACGTCAGGACATCCCTTAATATAGATTTACAAATACCCAAATTATTTTTATTATTTCTGTTTCTTTTTCTTAATCTTGTATCAATCAGTTTCATAATTAAACCTGATTCATGGAAATTTTAGAATAAATATTTAAACTTTGATTAAGCTAATTAAAGATTTCAATTTTGTCATTGAATATAATATTCAGTCTTATATCGTTATTATTAATAGATATTGCAAAAGTACAAAAATTTCTGTAGTTTGTGATTATAATGAAAAAAATTAAAAATGCATTCCTAATCAAATTATAGCAAAATCCATATTTTATTTTTTTATTTTTGTTCAAATAATTAAATTTAATTTCAAAAGTAAAATGTGCGATTTGATTTATTTATATATACAACTCATAGGTAATTTTAAATAATTTTGATCAATTAATATTTTCTCTTTTAGATAATTTTAGTTGATAACCTATTTGCTTAAAATATAAATATAAATATATTTGATGAATAAATAAAGTAGATTTTGTATATTTTTGAATAAAAACTTTATCAGTTCTAACATTATATTTAAAAATTTATATATTTCTTTTATTTTTTATTAATTAAAAAGTAATTATTAACTTATATGATTTCAATATGCAGAAATGTTATATTTTTATAAAATTTTAATTGTCATTTTTTATATTTTTACTAATTTTAAACAAGTTTTTTAATTTTTTATTGGTAAAAATGAGTATTAATTTTGAAATTAAACCTCTTTCCATGACCTAACCTGATTAAATTCTTAGTTTAATAATATAAAGGTTCAGCTAGATAAATAAATTTATGAAAAAAATTAAAACAATCTCTTTAGATTTTATTTATATATATCAAAATTTAAAGTATTTAGTTAATAGGTTGAAAAAAAATAAAATTTTCGTTTTTAACACAATAAAATCTTGAAAAAATCAAATTATTTAATAATAATATTTTAATCTATATATAAATATACAAAACGAATTGTCATAGGACAGACAAAAAAAAATGTTTTATAATTAAAGGAAATGGATATTTAAATTGATATTTATTGGAGCAAATAGGTTAAATTATGAAACTGATTGAAATATGATAGGGAAAAGATCATAGTATAATAAAAATAATTTGGGTAGATGTAAATCTATATTATGGGACTTTATGACATCACCAGGGACTTCCTGACGTCACCTGGGAAGCCCTGACGTCACATGAGACACCCTGACGTCACCTGGTATATCCTGACGTCACCTGGGAAGCCCTGACGTCACCCTGGGACGTCTTGACGTCATCTGGGATGTTTTGACGTCACCTGGGACGTACTGACTGGGAGTGGGACGTCCTGACGTAAATACCCATAAAGTTCTGTAATTACTACTTTTTAGAAGCAGTAGAGTAAATAAAGCCTCCAGATAGATTTGCCTAAACTTTTCAATTTTCATTTCTAAGTTATGATGAGGATAATGTTTTGTGAAGCTAAATAGAAGCACCCAACATTTCCATTAATGCTTGAACAATTACTGATTTAATTATTGTCCCCAAAGATACTTATACTTTACAGGTTATCAGACTAACCATCACTGCTACTATAGTTTGAATAAAACATCCATCTCTTTAACTAGTAGTTTAATCAATTATTATGTCTCGTAGGATTATTTGAACATTTTAACTTTGCATGATACTTTCACCATAATCAGCTAAATTATTTTTAAAATAAGTTAAGTTGAACTCTGCAATAGTCACATTGAGTAAAATTGATGTAATTTCCAGAAATAAATTAATGTTAGATAATTTATTCACACTTTTTTAATTTTTATTTTTAAAAAATATATTAAAACAGCATCTATCTCGAAATTTTATCGATTTCGAGATACGTGCCAATAAATTATAATTAAATTAATCAATGATCGATAGAGTTGATAAAATGTTATTTGGTATTTAAATTATGAAAGTTCATCTTTTAATTATTTTACAAATAAATATCAGTTCATAAATAATATAGATTAAATTAAGAATTTTTAAATATTAAGGCTTTATTAATTAAATATGTTTATTTATTCTGTAATTATTATTAGTCTTATAGATGAACTTTCATAATTTAAATACCAAATAAAATTTTATCAACTCTATCGATCATTGATTAATTTAATTATAATTTATTGGCACGTATCTCGAAATCGATGAAATTTCGAGATAGATGCTGTTTTAATATATTGTTTAAAAATTAAAATTAGAATTGTGTGAATAAATTATCTATTATTCATTGTTTAGATGTAAAGCACCACCATTTATCGCGCACTAGAGTCGAAAGTACTGTCTTCATCATAAAATTTATAAATATTTTCTAAGTTAAATATAGAACCATTTTTAGTAAGATAGCAATATTTGAAATTATTATTTAGTGAATTGAGAGATTCTGCATTTTGTACATCAAAGAGCGATCCCTTAAGGTGGTAGTTTTTATTTTAAAATTGCTAAATTGCTTAATCTTGGGTTAAAGCAATTTCACTGCAAGTGATTTAAGTATTAGATATTTCTATTTCAATGATGTTCGAGTATGAATATATCACGCTAACTTCTTAAGCTGATACATTTAAAATGATTTGATTTTCAAAAAATGCAAAAGAATTCACTTGATCTAGATACAATACTTCACCTTATAAAACCGCATTAATATGATAAATCAAGGAATTTTAAAGAATTATATTTAAAGCAGGGTGTAAAGAGTATATAAGTCCACCTTATTATGAAGCTTGAATATATTGCAGCTTCTGCTGGCAGTTTTCTATTGATAATGTAGAGCTTTAAGTAGATGTTTCAGATTATACTTATACCAACCCTCCACTCCCAAAACTTTTAACATTATTAACTTTTATTGAATCCATATATATCTACAAACTCTCCACAGCAAATATAACTCCACCATTTAATGCTAAAATAACATTAAAAACTGAACCTGTAAAATTAGCAGAGCAAATATCACAATATATCACACCTCCAGATTTTGATGCTAATTGTGAGAATGTAGAATTATAATCTGTAAGCGAAACGCTCTTTGTTAAGTGAAATAAGGAACCTTGATTTGTCAGGTAAAAATTGTTATAACTATTTTACTCAAAATATATAGTTGTCGTTAAGCCATATCTTTTATGCTAAATGCTATTGAATTTAGATAACTTCCTTATTCTAACAAGCCAACAATAGAATTGTAGTTATTGGGGAAATTATTACAAATATCAATCTAACTCTAGTTAGTGTGCTATTAATCATATTAATTGTTGTGATTATTGAAGATGGACTTCCATTTGAATCAGAAAATGATAAGTTGAGGACTGACCCAAATTAAATGCTGAAAAACCATAGAAATTTGAGTTTTAGATATTTAGAGCAAATCGATTATCAACAATTGAATTTAAGAATCCTCCATCTCTACCACAAGATAGTAGGTATGAAACGTTTGCTCCATTAAAGTTATAGCTCTATTTTGAAGCTTCATTGTATAAAAACTCTACTTCCTTGAATGAATTGGATTACTTCACTTTAGTTTGTTCTAAAAAATTAACTTATTAATTATTGCTTCCTTTGTTGATGTAAATAGTGCCACCACTATTGTAAGCTTTTATAAATTGAAAAGTTGATTTTTTAAATGTTACAATTGAATAATTTTTAGCAGATATAAAGCAAGCCTCCGTTCCTAGATTATGATTCAGATGTCTGTATTTTAGAGTTAATTATTGAGATTATTGCATTCTAAGTTGCTTCAACATATTTTAATCATCCATCCAACTGTGAATTCGATTGTTTAATTATAGTCTCATTGACTATTGTCTCTTCAACATTTTTACCCTTCATATTTGCAAGTCCTCCACTTAAACTGCTATAAGTAGCATAACTTTACATATTCAGGTAGAGTGTTTAATTTCCTCCTTCATTAGGGCCCTCCATATTTACAAAACATACATTGTTTTTTACACCCATGCAATAAAAAATCAAAGAATATTGAGAGATCAAAGTGTATGAGTTCCAATCATTTATATATAGCTGATCCATTCCCTCCATTTGTTGAGTCCGAGATATAAACACCTATCATTTCAACAATATTTTTGTATGATGCAAGCAATCTAAAAGCCTCACCTGATATACTTGTACCTTAGTTATTGTTCAGAATACTATTTTCTATTGTGAGGAATTTATTTTGTCATGTAATTCCACTAGAATTTGTTATTTCACAATTTTAGAAAGCTATATTAACTGAAAGTTAAGAACTTTACTAAGTCTATGATTTGTCAGTGAAATTTAAGTTTACAAGACTATTTGCAATTATAGTTAACGTTGCAGTGTTCTATAGGAATTAGACGTTTTGAAAAGTCAAGTCTACACTTTCAGTAATATTAATCGCGAGGACTATTCCTTGAGGTTTTCTAAAAATATCCTTAGATACTAATACTATTTGAACTTTTCATTGAGAATCCAAATCCCTGACTAGCGGTGGTAATGTAATCTATAATCATAATAGAACCACCAAGTTTGGTTTCCAAGACTGAAGATAATAGAAATTGGTTAGATTAAAGTGACAAAGTATTATTCAACTAGTTAACTACATACAATTCTCCTCCTTTTAGTGAATATCCAGTTTTGAAGGAATTATTGTAAAATTATAATATTAAACAGTACTCACTGTATATTGCACCACCATTTAGTGCGTGATTGTTAGTGAAAGAAAGTAATTGATATAAAGTAATTTTATTGACTTTCTTATTATTTCCATAGATGCTAAAAGCTCCCCTTAAATTTGCTCAGGAGCAGTCAGTAAAGGTATTATTTTTGAAGTACCCCTAAAAGTCCATTCTGCGAATTAATTTAGAAAACTGAACCTTAATCGTATTTCCCCTATGAAACAATAGATCTTACTGTTGTATCTGTAGTGTAACTATCATAATAAGTAAAGACTGAGCTTTAAACTTTGAAATTTAATGTTAAGTTTCCATTATAATATAATAATCTTCCTCCTCCATTCAATGGAGTTGTTTAGTAAGCAAACATATTTTTTGCATTAATTAAGTCTAGAGTAAGGGCACAACTGATTCTACAAGTATAGCTCCAGCAAAAGCTTTTGAAGTGTTATTAAATCCAGCTCCAATATCAGTAAAAGTAGATGAATAAAAATTTGCTATATTGAGTTCAAATTTAATCGCTTTAAAGGCCCATTTCCATAAGTGTCTAGATCATGAGAGTTATAAATTCCTAAAATGTCAACCTAAGCTGGACTAGGTTTAGTTTCAAAAGCACTAGGTGAATACTCAAAATCCCATTTCCTCCCACATGCCTTATTCATTAGCAAAATTAGTGCCTCCGGCCTCATACTATATTTAATTGAATCGTACTTTCGGAATTGTCACAGTTGGGGTAACAAGTACTGATTATGAATTCTAATATGGTTTCTTAACTCCAAACATAAAAATGTTGCAATACTAAGAGATTTCTAACTTGTCTTGAACATATTGAAATCGTGATATTCATGGGTGTCAAAATATACTACGTCACTTGAAAATTAGAAAGTAGGTTGCTTAAAAAAAAACATTGGTAGTAATTAATGTCCATGTTTGTGAAGTTCACATATTTTTGGCATAGACACTATTAGGATCAGAATAATTAGGGAACACGTTGAATTAGTTGTAGCTCTTATTTACTTTATAAGCATAGTAAATTTGATTTTTTCCCAAATAAACTTGATGAAGTAACAGTCGTAGTCAAAGTCACATCTAATCTGTCATCTTTGTTAAATCTCATCAAAGGGTATCCGAAGCCATAGTATACCTGTCATCTAAAAAATTACTGCGAATTGAAATGTTATATCAAGAAAACCGCCAATTACTGATAGTTGATACATGAAACAATCCGTGTTAAGTCTACCATAAAACTCCTAGAAGTTCATTAAATTAGACCTATTTCTATCGTAGCTTGTTTCATTCATAAACGAAAACTAAAAAGTAAGACTCTTAATATCAAACAACAATGTCTAAGCAATTTTCAAAATTCCCTAAGCAAGTAAGTACCCAGGATATAAAGCCTTATTTTTCATCATATAAAATATTGTTCCTAGCTTACTAGTAGCTGTAAAAACTTAAGGAGATTATGTAATCATGACTTATACTTAAGCTTGGAATATTCTTCGTGTCAATGAAAGCAAAACCTCTAGAAGATGTATAGTATTTATATTGGTTGTATCTAAATTGGACTGTCCTGAAGTCTAATGGGTAAGTATTTTCAATTAAACTAACTGTAGAAGTAGACGCTATGTAGTTTATACTCATGCCCATATATGCTTCCTTGAAGGCTAATATGCTTGTAGTTGGAAAAATATCCTTTTTTGCAAATAGAGGCAAGTCATCAAAATTATTGAACTGCAAATGAAATATACCTCAACAAGTGCACACCAAGCATTGTTATTAAAATATTACTTTCGAATAAATAACCTGTAAAAAAGACTAGATGTCACTATTTGAAATTGATTTAAAAATTTCTAGCCCTAATTACATCGGTCTCTAAGAAATATCGAATGTGCATGATAGTCAGAATCTTTTTTGGTTCAAAAGTATTTCTCCCAAAAACAAATCTCTATGAATATGTTAGTCTACTTCTTACATCCATAAAGATCAAGCCTATGGTAGCTAGGTTCATAGTGATACTATAAAAAGAGCCAAAAATTAGGTACTTACTCATTTTCTTATATATCTATTCTTCTATCATGACCTATTAGGGTAATTAAACGA
Source organism: Oxytricha trifallax (assembly GCA_000711775.1). NCBI lineage: Eukaryota > Ciliophora > Spirotrichea > Sporadotrichida > Oxytrichidae > Oxytricha > Oxytricha trifallax. The sequence goes on from ARYC01017212.1 coordinate 46,474, forward strand.
TTCATATAAATTGCATTTTTCTTGTCCGACTTTAATCTTTTATAAGTTAACGAATACGAAGTTCAAAAGATAGGTATTATTTAGCAAAGCATTTCCACATTATTATTTATCCATAAATCTCGCATGTATACTCCATTTTGGCATAGCCAATGTTGTAGGATAAAATAATTAACATTGGAATTTGCGGTCTATATTATTTATGACTTTGAATCACAAGGAATTATTTTAGAAAATCTTTTACTCAATTCATTAGTGACGAAGAGTTAAAGTGTTTCGTTGTTAGGAAACTATTTCGGAGTTGGAGTTTTGAGATATCTTCGACATATTTTCAGGATATCTTCAACATATTTTCAGGATATCTTCATCTGGATTTATATAACCTAAGGTGGAACCATACAATCAAAATCCAAAAAGTGCAAATTATCTTAATCACAACGAAGTTAGAGATTTTTTCCATCAATAATCATGAAGTTTTTAATATAGCCTGGAAAGTCAAATGAAATTAACAAACCAGTCTGGAGATTAGACTCAATTAAATTTGTTTTCTTTCAATTCATAGTATATATAGTCATCATCCAAGAAATGCTTGGTAAACTCTTGAAAATTCAAAATTATCAATCTTTTAGATTAAGTTATTTGAAAGCTCTTAGTTATTGAGAACATATTATACACATGATAAATTGAACATTAAACACTGTTTTCAATAAATACCCGCAATAGATTATTTCTTGTGATTGCTGTAACTTTTTTAGACTCTTCGCTAAAAGAGAAATGAATTGGAAAGTTAAGAAAATAAATTAATTAACTGGCTCCATGTTTTTCTAATTAGAGTTGATATTAAATATAAAATAATCAAATAATGTTAATTTAAATATTAGGAAGTTACCTAAATAGGGATATAATTTGATCTCAAAATTTTTCTGATTAGTGGTTGTTACTTATTTAAATAATTAGTTTTACATTTTTATTTTTACAATTCACTATTTCGAATGTATTTTATCAATAAACTGTAAGGCGCATAACGTAAAAGATTTTCTCATCTCAGATATTAGCAGTGTAACTATTTAAGATAGTAAATTTGAATATATAACATTCTATGATGATGTGAATCATTCCTAAATATTTTTCAAAATTAGATACAAATCTTAAATAGCAGATTCAATAACTTAACTAATCAACTTTAAGATCTATATCACTATGAAACGATCATATAATCTAATTCTAACTCCAAATTTTAAATTAATAACTCAACTTTTGCAAATTGAACTGCCTAAGTAATCGATTCTAAAATTTTCAACATAAACATTACTTTTTCGAATATAACAAATTTCACATTGGGAAATATAACAGATAAATTAATAAGACTTAATTAAGTTAATTTTAGTACCAATAACACTAATAATCAATGATATAATACAAACACAGTTAGCGCTATATATATTAAAAGGTATAAAAGAGTCACATTAGAAAATTCTAAAATTTATGATTTTAAGAAAATCATTTTTGATGTTTAAAAAACTTCAATTAGCTTAACCTTTTCTGATATTAGTTGCCGAGTAAACGATTACTATGAAGAGAGCAATATGCTAATTTAAAACAGGGCTATTCAATTTTAATATTCAAACTTGTTTTGATAAGATCAAATATTATTAATTTTTAAAGAAAAGATTCAGGAGGACCAATCTTTGTCAGTAATTCAAACTACTCTTCAACAAGCTCTATCTTCAATAATAACAGAGCTAAAAAGGGTGGTGTATTAAAATTTGAATGTTTTAATTGTAAGATTATAAATTAATTAAATTTTTATAGCAAAACTATGCAAGCAGAACATGACTGAGGATGTGTACATTGGAAATATAGCACTTATTGAGTGTGAGACTTTTTCATATAATAAGTATAGACCACTAATGATTGGAGTAAATTTTTTATAAGATTATTTTGTACCTTTAGGTTTCAATTTTTCAGGAAATTCTTTTGGAATTAAGTTTATATCTAAAAAAACGTTATAGTTGCAAGTGGGTTTAAGTTTTCTGGAGAAATTATTGTTGCTCTAGTTGATGCAGATTAAAATATCATCACCAATGATAATATCTTGTTTGAATATTAACCATTTTTACTATGTAAAATGATTTAAAGGTTTCGGGTTAAACTCAAATAAAAGTCTGAAATGGAATAGGGAAATTTAATGATGTTGTTTTTAAAGTACCACTTAGGACCTTTAACATAAGCTACATGATTCAATCAAGCAGCATTGAAAATTATTATTTAAAAAGAAACTTTGATTGCTAATGGAAAAAACTCAGTATCTATTAAAAATATGGAAACAATAAATCTAAATTTAAGATAAAGTATTGTTGGAGAAATAGTTCAAAACGAAGAGTAATAAGTGTTATATCTGTGGAGTGGATTTTTATTCACTTTAAGATACTTCAAATGACTTTTAAGAATGTTCTGCACACAATGAATGCCAAGGAGAAGATAAAATTAATTTAAACAATGGATATTGAATATCATCTTACTATTCAACTAACATAATAGAATGCTTAAATAAAGAGACCTAAATTGTAAACTAGATTTAAACTAACAGAACTTTAAATTAAATTTGTGATTATGGTTATGACACCAATTTATATCATTCCTGCATTTTTCAAGATGATTAATAGTTTACAAGGATTAGAATCATAAATGTGGTCATTACCGATGAAAGTCTACTAATTTACTTTACATTTTAGGTAATGGCTTGGTAATCGCTTTACTATTACTCTTGTGGGTCAACTTAAGAAATTAAATATAAAGTGAAACATGTATTTCAATCAGAATTTTGCTAAACAATTTCCATATTTTGACTTCAGCCTTATCTTTTAATTTGAATAGGCCTGTATATCTCTATAAACTTCTTGGTATCTACATAGAAGTGAGAATAAAAATAAAAGTTTTATATCATTTTATTGCTATTTGCAAGATACAGGATTTACTCAAACAGTAAACTCGACTTATTATTTTAAAGTGTTTGTTATAGTAGTACTTCCTCTTGCTTTCGTTATTATATTCAAAATGTTTTTCTTCCTTAAGAAGTTCATCCTTAGAACACCATTTCTACTATTCTAAAAGACAGCTTATAGTATTATAAATAGTACTATTTTTTGCAATTCATCCAACAATTACTAGAATGACTGTGAGTTTATTCATTTGCATGGAGTTGGATAAGGATGAGTATTGGCTTTAAACTGACTTAGAATTAGAATGCTGTGGTGGACCTCATTTGACTTGGAGTTTAGGAATATTAGGAATTCCAAGCATTATTTTATGGGTAATTGGCATTCCAGCTATGATTTGTTTAATTACAAAGAAGTGAGCAAAAACTAGATGACCCGATATTCTTTGAGAAATATAAAATGATGTACTAAGGCCTTAAGAAAAAGTACTACTACTAAGAATCTGCAAACATTCTAAGTAACGTCTTCTTAATTTCTGTTAATGTATTGCCTAATCTTTACCCAAATACCTTCAAAGCTTTGTTAAATCAACAATATAAGATTCTAGTAGTAAACTAATTAGAGCCAAGAGAAAATATGACTTCAATAATATCATTTTTTTGGTCCCTATTCTTTGTAAATAATGATGAAGAAGATATCCTGAAGATGCTAAATATTAAATCACTCCAAACTAATTAATCACAGTTGGAATTAATAATAAATAATCTCATCATGTTAATTTAAATTTAAGGAAGTTAAATAATTAGGGATATAAATCGATATCAAACCTTTTCTAATTAGTGGCAGTTACTTATTTGAATAATTAGTTTTCTATTTTTATTTTTAAAATTCCCCATTTTGAATGTATTTTATTAATATTGATTTCTGAAGTTAGGGGAAATATTTGAATATGCTTGTAAATTGCATAAAATTAATTTGGAATTAAAAATGAAAGAAATATTAATTTATTGTCATTTACAAATATTATCGAGCCGTTAATTTTAAATTTTGAAATCTTCTGAGATATTAATGATACACATATACCAAAGGTAGGTAAAAATATTAGACAGAAAGATTGAAAGAAGAAGTAATTGTTTAAAAAACACATATTTAAATTTATTTTTTTTAATTTAATCATAAAATTTTAGTTTTGAAGAAAATTAACACATTTAAAGAGCAAAGTTTTTCAAACCTTTAAATGTTATCTCTAATAATAATTTGACACAGCATTTCCAAATTAGAAGAAGGAATTAAGCGCTTTTTAAAACACTTATTTCATTTTTAAAGTAAGCAAAATTAAAGCTTGGAATAGCGCAATAAGATATATACTTATTAACTAATATTGGTTGTTCCTAATTAAATTATAAACTATTTTTATTTTTATTTTGTAGCAATTTATATATTAGTTTTATTGTTGTAACGAGGGAAAGGTTTTTTATATTTAATTAATAATAATAAGTTTAAGCGCATTATTTGGTAAAATTATCATAAATAAATATATAAATAATTGCTATAATATATTAAGAAACAATGATATTATTATAACCTAAAGAATTGATCAAATATATCTTTGAAAGTGTTTATATAAAAGATTGAAGAAATATGGATGATTGACAAATGAAAATATATTTATTTTAAGTGATTTATAATATTTAAATATGAATCTTAATGTTTTAGTTTAAATAATTTGTGATATATTACTTAGCTCTTTAATCTAATCAAAGCATTTTCATTTTATAATTTTCCTTGCTCTATAAACTCTGTCTCATCAACTTTATGTTATAACTCATGGTATCCCAATAAATTCCTTGTCGACTTATTCATACATATCTTTTCCTTCTCATTATGCAGAAGTGCGTGCTCCTTATCTTTAATCAGTACGCTTAAAAAGTGTTGTATACATTCTCATTGCTAGTTCTATGACATTTGTTTCTGTCAGAGTCATTTTTAGCGCTGAGTGGGGAAACCAGGTCTGTGCTATGTCTTATTCGTAGCATTATTCCTGCTCTTCTAATCTCTGAATCTTTTGTTTGTAGATTTTGAAGACTATCATGTTCGATTTTGTCGAAAGCTTCTTGAGGAATCATGGCTTGAATGGACTTAAATCTGGTCTTATGTTTACTCTTCGTTTTGTTCATTCTTGAAAACTATCTAGACATAAGCCTGCGAACGTGTTGTGATTTTCGGTTTTGCAATCGAAATGGGGGGGTAAACTGCATCGTGTTGGCTTACCATGGGCACCACTAGACACAGCCTGAGCTATCTAAATACGGTGGAATTTCCGACTCAGACATCTACTTGGGTAGCCAAGATAATCGAGCATCAAGATTTCTCAAAAGAGCCTATGTCATATTTCCTTAAAGTCCTTTAGGCATGCCAATTCCTGGCTATTCTATTGTTGAATCACTTATAGCAAGCAGATGCTATCCCATCGGCGGTTTCGCATTCGTTTTTGGGAAACACTATTTCCACTGTCTTGGTGAGTAAGGTGCTAAGGCGGAATCACTTCTGATTTAAAGAATTTGATTAAGTTTAATAGACATACTATATTATAGGCACTAAATTCCTGAGCCAATATGAAGAATTATAATTTATAATAAAAATTTGATAATTAAAAATGAAATTAATTAGAAGTTATAGAAAATGGGGAAATGTCTGAACAGAAGATGCCTTGTCACTCATTTAAAATGTAAGTAACAAAAAACATATCTAAATTTTTTATTTTACAGGTGTTACACCTGGTTAGAGTGGTAGTGAAAACAGACAAAAACTTCTCAGAGCAGCTAAAAAAATGGTAAAGGAGCATTCAAATATGCAAATGGTAATATTGAAAAAGGAACATGGAAAGACAATGAAACATTTTTTAGATTTACACTTTGTATATTGGCTTATTGTTTTTCATTTATTATTGATCGAATTCTTATAATCATCTATTTTTCAAATTATTTTTCAAATGCTATCACTTCACTTTGGCTATTTAACCCTTTGTGCTCTCATTCTCTCGCACTTAAAATTTTCAAAATGACTTCATCACACCACTGGGAGCAGGCACAAATGCATAAAGAGACTAAGGCATAGATGCCTAAAGAGTCTAAGTTTATCAATACTTAGGGGATTTCAAGTTCTCTGGATTTTATCATTATTACTCAGCATCTCCATTGTTCTTTGCTCACAGTATCAATTATAGTATAGTTGGGAGATCTCACTCTTCTGACTCCTAAGGCTCCAACAACTCATTGCCATAAGCTGTCACTAATCTTCCTACTGCACATAGAGACTCAAGTATTTCTGGTCACGTCAGAGTTAATCACAAGATAGCTGGTTCATCCAATGCCACCAGTTCTCTAAGGAGGCCATGTAAAAGTTGGCTAAAGTACTGCTATTTCAGAAAATGGCGATAATGTCTATGCCTCAAATCTTTTCTTCCCATGCACTGTTGCCTGTTAGGTCCTGGTACTTAGTGTTTTCATTTGGAGCTTCATGTTCAAGTAATACCAACACTTGCAATGCTTGAAAAGTTTTCTCTATTATCTTATAATTTAGCTCAATGCTGATGTTATTTGTACTCGTTCTATTTTTTATTCAGAGATTCAATTCATTACTTAAAATTAATTAAGTTTAATTTACAACAGTTATGATTAAAACATTATATTCATTGTAAAAAAATTAATGTAATTTAGTTCATTCACTTACCCTCTCAATGCGACTTTTAGGTAACTCTTAAATAATTATTGATTAGTTAAAATGTCATTATTACTTTTGACTTTCGCTTATACTTCAAAAAATTCTCTTTTATTAGAACTTCTACAAAGAATATTAATAAGCAATTAAACATATTTAAATATATATAAATATATATAAATATAAATTTCCTTAGTGAAAACCTAAAATCTATCGCTCTCATCTTTTTAAGATTTTTCCATTGTGATTCAACAGAAAATACTCGAAAACAATCCAATCAACGAAGAATATTTGATGTATCTGAGAGCCTTGTAGTTGTGGAGATTTTTCGGCCACTCAGGTTTTGTAAAATACCAATCTTATAATCAAGTTTTCATAGTGATCCTGTGCTACTAAACATTGCCAACCTTGCAGGATCTTCTCTCCTTCGAATAAGCTACATTTCGTGTGTTCTTGGAGCACTGTGAAGTTTGAACTGAAATTGTGTTTGAATATTTTTCTAACATAGAGATGCTGTATCATGCATTAAAAATACAATTTATGACAATGTCTTCATTTTTTATTAAAAATTGCTAGGTTTAGCTATGAAGTAGGAAGATATAATGATTGAAGAGTAGGCAGGATAATAGAAATGTGATTATACTAATATGTAATATATTAAAGGAACTTTGAAAGATAATCAAAAACCTTTTAGATTTAATATTTTATATCTGTTTACATTGTTTCATTTATTATTGATTTTATTTATATTACCATGTATTTTTTTATTTTTAATCTTTACTTCTTTGAATTAATTTAAATATTGAGTAAGTTATCTGATCAACGACTTATCTTATGTATAATTATTGATTATACTGATCAAATATTTTCATGATAAAATCGTCGGGAATAACTTCATCTTCGCTTGGAAGTTGTTATTTCACCGATTTATTTATTGTATATCAAGATTCTTAAAATTCATCGGATTTTTTTAATATTTTGTCAAAAAATAAAATTTCAATGACGTGATTTTTGTCTAAATATTACATTAATTTTTATATTGAATTAAACTAGTATAAAATGATTTTATTAAATAGTGATATCATGTTACTTTTAGAATTAACTGCAAATTCTTTTGAAATTATCTATAATCAATAATTACAATGTCTTAATAACAATCTACAGATTAATTAAATTTTAAATAAAAGCTATGATAGCAATTTTATATTTTGATACTTTATAAAGATTGATGATATTATAGAATAAAAAGTAATATTAAGTAACCATAATTTTAATAGATCAGCTATTGTTTTTCTGCAGAACAACCGGTAAAACTCAGACGAAAAATAGACATGAATATAAGCTTATATATGCAATAGAAAGCCTTATAAGCGAGCAATCCTCATCAAAATAAGATTAATGCCTAGGAGAGTTATAATCATGAGATCAAATAAAAGATTTATCAATTCTTTAAGAGTAAATAGATTAAATTCCTTTATTCTTGCAACAATTAGCATCTTTTATGTAATCACATATTTAAAATGATGCAATTATTTTAATGAGGAATGTTTTATATACTATAATTTTGAAGATTTGATAGAAGCGACAGAGTATAAAATAGCTAGAGTGAATTAATATGAAAATAAAATTTTAATAATTTGAGGGAAACTGTTACATATTTAATGTCTCCGTCCTTTACTTAAAAATACACTAATTTAGTAATGGATTCTTTCGGATTTTGTAAACGATATGTAAGAACTTTTTATTCTTAAGCATTTTTTAATATTTATTTTATTCATTAGTGAAAAGTGACAAGAAAAAGAAGTTCCATTAGTTCCTTATTTGTTTTATAATTAGATTGAATGGGGTCTAACAATAAAATATGTGTTTAAATTTGTTTTAAAGATGCATGAGAATGATCACTACAGTTTAAATAGCTGTATTTGAGTGGCCTCAATTTTGAAATAAACAACAATAATAAAATATTGTATAAATCAGTAAAATACAAATAATAGAAGAGTTGCAATGTCCATTGTCTCGAAGATTAATATCAACAATAAGATAAGAAATCATATTAAATAATACAAATTAAGAAAATCTCACATAGATAATATAAGGTAAAATTTTTTGAGAGTAGGAAAATTTTTAAATTAATCTAAATTAGCATTTTAATGACTATGATGGAAGTCTTAAATAAATGAAAGAAAGTACAAATAAGCAAATATGAGCGCACAATGAAATATAAAAATCTCAGATTGTTTATTATGGATAGGTCAATAACATTAGTACGATTTAGCAGAGGTCTGCGGAATCACAAATCCGCAGAGTTCCGCAGAGGGTCTGCAGTACTTTTCTGTCGCACGCCTCATTTGCCTCAGATGCGATTCTTAATTCACAGAGGCCATTAGGCTTATAATGCCATATTCTTAATTAATTATTAATTATTATAATAAATAAAGGAATTTGATTTTAATTTTTAATTAAATCTTAAATTTATTAAACTTTGTTAAATTTCTCTATAGAGAATTCTGATTAGTGATAAATTATTAATTTGGTAAATTGCTTAAATTAATTTATTCCTTTATTTATTATAATAATTAATAATTAATTAAGAATATGGCATTATAAGCCTAATGGCCTCTGTGAATTAAGAATCGCATCTGAGGCAAATGAGGCGTGCGACAGAAAAGTACTGCAGACCCTCTGTGGATTTGTGATTCCGCAGACCTCTGCTAAATCGTACTAATGTTATTGACCTATCCATAATAAACAATCTGAGATTTTTATATTTCATTGTGCGCTCATATTTGCTTATTTGTACTTTCTTTCATTTATTTAAGACTTCCATCATAGTCATTAAAATGCTAATTTAGATTAATTTAAAAATTTTCCTACTCTCAAAAAATTTTACCTTATTAAGAAAACATCAATAATATTGATTGAAGAAAAGTTTTTCAAAGAATAGTCTAGAGTCAGAATTTATAACAATTATTAAAAACTAGCTTAGTAATAGTTCCTTCATAAAGAGTATGCCTCGCAGTTTGTAGTTCTTATATTCTCTCTATAATTTGTTTTAAAAATAATTTTATAAAAAAAGATCTTGATCAATTTAAATCATCATCATCAAGGTAATAACATCTATTGCCTGTAAAGATTGGTAATATTTTAAGAATAATTGTGCAATTACTATTGCTATTATAAATTAACATTTTATTTTTGACTTAGAGAGGATTTATAATCCTATATTTGCAATTTTTATTATGCGATAGACACCATTAATACCATTCTAATTACCAAGGAAAAATTATTTTTATCAAAAATTAACAAAAGCTAAAAATTTTATGACAAAAAAACTGAAGAAAGGACCAGAATTTAAACAAAAAGAAACTAAAATTAATTAATAATTTAAAAATTATTTGATGAATTTAAATATAAAAGAAGTTTGCATTTTCCATAATATTAATTGAAATTTAAATTCAAATTCATACATTTTATTATTGAGAGATAAGTTTAGAATTAAGAATAATATTTAATTTAATAATTATAAATTAATTAGATAAGCTCAGTTAATCTATAAATTCAAAAATTATTATAAAATTTAGTTACTCTTCATGTTGATTCTTAAGCTTATATAATAAAAAAGAATATGAAAATTTGGGAGATTAATAACAATGATGAAAATCTTATATTGAAATAGATCCATTAGTCTTTAAAATATTCATTCTGAATTTGAATTTAAATTAAATCAAAGAGTTGTAATTATATGAAAAATTAAAAATCTTTTAAACCAGTAGCTGATTTTAATGCTAAACTAAATTTGTACAATAATCATAGAAATTTTTGTTTCTCAGTATAAGCAACCCACTCTGTGATACTCTTACTGGTCACTACTAGTATTCCTCTCATCTAAAGGTGGTGCTGGGGTATTCCAGTAACTAAGACTGGTTGAGGAATTCATCTCTGATGTTTTCGAATATATCAGAGAGTGTTTCCACGCAATTACTAAGGTCAGGGATATAGAGCTGAGTGCCTTTAGATTGTTCATCTATATTTTTGTTATTTTACTACCCTTCTTATATTACAGTGCTTATTGTGTAATTTAGCTGCACTCTCTCTTCATATACCAAATTCAGCTTTTCTTCCTCTTCAATAATAGTTCTAATTATTCTTGCAGTTATTCGAAATAAGTCGAATTTGGCTTACTTTAAATAACATTCTTATTGAAAATTTTCATTATGCAAACGAAATCCTGTACAAAAATCTGAATGAGGAAGGTTCAAGAGCGTCACTGGAATTTCCATGAAAAACGAAGGGAGATAGAACGTCCGATTCAGATAAGCGTTCCAGTATCCGAGATATCAAAGTCTCCATATTTCTTTCAATTACCCTATTAGAATTTCCCAAGCGCCTTTCCACATGTCCGTATCATTTGGATTAGTAAATATTAAAAAATCGGACAAAATTTAAATTAATAATCAAGAATCTAGATTAATTATAATTATTATTTCTAAGAGTAAATAATTATACAAGCTAACTCAAAAATTATTTTTTTAGACTTAGCTTGTATTTAATATAAACTATGTTATAACTAAAATCATCTTCATTTAATATATTCCCAATATTTAAATATTTTTCTGTATTTATAATCCAATATAAATGTTTATCTTTATTACAAGCATTTTATTGGTTCAATTTTAGATTTAAAAAATTTTAAATTGTTTAGTATAAGTTGGAAAAATGTTTAATGAGAAGGTTTAACCAAAAATGATTACTTTAATTTATTCCATGATAAGTTTATTACTAGCATAACTCTTTTTAATTATTAATAAAACACATGCATAATAATTCTCTTTTTTTGATTATTTACTCATTCTTTGGCAATTGTAAGTAGTTTTACTAAATGCTTTAGTGGCAATATTGCATTTCCGTCTGGTCTAACGTCGTTTTTACTGGTCCTAGCTTATAATTCCACTTAAGGCTGTAGATATGGTGTAGGCGATTTCTTATTAGCTTGATCATAAATCTATTCATAAGGTTTTTTTTCAGATTTGTCTAGATTGGGTTCATGAGTGTCTAAAGTACTATCAGAAGATGCAATAGTCCCAACACCATCGGTGTTCCCAAGCACTCTTGTCTATCATAGCTCCTCTACCAATTCGATGGACCGAATGGCTCTTATTCAGTTTCAAAGATTTTTAAACTTGACTTACACTGTGTGAACCAACAGATTTAAGGCTTTGTATTTAATTACCACCTTCATTCATTACATTTATACAAGCAGCATTAAGCAAAATGTGGCTTCTCCAGCATTGATCACTTCGCAAAAAATAGCAAGTACTACCTCAAATAAGCTTGAATAATTTTGTGAGGATTGTTGCTAATTCAAGAGTTAGGGGAAATATTGAATAAATCATTTTCTACATTAGTTTGTTGTGGCATCTTTGAAATATTAGCAATGGGGCCTTGGTTTTCTTAAAAATTAGATATTTACTTCAAATCTCGCCCTCTCATTTTTTTAGTTGTGGTGAGTATTCGCTATCAAGCATCTATAATGTGCAATTCCACGAATAATCAATCCCGATATACTTTTTGTTGTTAATAGTCTTGAGTGGAGTTTGAAGCGATCCTGATTTCATTAGGAATGAATTATAGTACATATAATATATAGTACTTCATCTTAAACTATTATATCAAACAAGAATATAAAAGTTGATACTGTGATGATTGATAATGATTCAGCTAAATTAAGAATTTTATTAAAAATTTCGGCTAAGGTGACAAACACTCACCCCCCATAAGGTATACTTTTAAATGTGTACTATGATAGAACTCGACCTCCTGAGTAAACTTTTTTCAAGGACTGATTGTGGCCGGCTTTTAGTTTTCGAGATATCACACTGGCTAAGTCCAAAATTTATATATAAAATCATTAAATTTGGCTTAAAAAATATTTTTGAAATTTTTCTAAAAATTTCTTAATTATCATAATATGATAATTTTAAGGTTATGAGGAATTATTTTGAGTATAAAATATTTTTTTTTTTTTTAATACAGATCTTGCATATTAAAATCATCATATATATTTTATAAAAGCTATATGAAGATAAATGATGATTTTAATATGCAAGATCTGTATTAAAAAATAAAAAAAATATTTTATACTCAAAATAATTCCTCATAACCTTAAAATTATCATATTATGATAATTAAGAAATTTTTAGAAAAATTTCAAAAATATTTTTTAAGCCAAATTTAATGATTTTATATATAAATTTTGGACTTAGCCAGTGTGATATCTCGAAAACTAAAAGCCGGCCACAATCAGTCCTTGAAAAAAGTTTACTCAGGAGGTCGAGTTCTATCATAGTACACATTTAAAAGTATACCTTATGGGGGGTGAGTGTTTGTCACCTTAGCCGAAATTTCTTATAAATTTATATTTAAAGTTTATATTTTACTTTAACCAACTTCCTTATCTTTTTAAATTAATTCTTTCATATTTAATAATTTATATTAATTTACATGTGTAATTGAATATTCAAATTAAGTTAAACAAAAAAGTCATAATATATTATTCAAATTCAAAAATGTGTAAAATTTTTACAGTTCTTTTAAGATATATATGTTTCCCAAAGAACGATTTTAAGCATCCTGAATTAATAATTTATCATCAATTAATTTTAATTTAGAATATAGTACTTAGAGTGCTAAGAATTCTCTAAAAATAGTGTTTATTATTTCTAGATTCATGTATATTCTATCTATGTTTGAATCCTTAGTTAAATACTATATTTAAAGTGTGTGTAATTAAATTTGGAAATTTAGTTACATATAGAATTTCAATTAAAATGCTTAATATATACTAATAAAACACTCAAACATGCAGTATAAAACAATAAACTTTTGAACTATCAGGGAATCAATTGAGTAGATATTATATGATTGAAGTTTCAACCTTTTTCAAGATCTTACAGGTATAGATAAATGTACTGAGAAAAATTTATCCTAGAATTTTATTATATTATTATGTTTGATAAAAACAATTATTGATAGGAATGAAAAATTGAATTGTCATAATTTATGTTTAGTAATTAAAGTTTAAACAACTAATTTAAGCTTTGTTTAAAGTATAAATTATACATTTTAATCATAAAAATATTTGAATAATAATTAAATTAATTTTTTGAATTTATAAATTGGTCATAATTAATAATTTTAATTTTATACAAAATTAAATTTAAGGCATCTATTCTGCAATATAAATGCAAAAGAACTACCTTACTTGAACAGCAATTTTGAACTTTATGATATCCAAGATTCTCTACCCCCTTCAATTAATTATGCTAAAAACTTAATAATATTCTAAAAAATATTCTGTAGCCACAACTATCTACTGGGATATTGTAGAGTCAATGACAGAAGTTGGATATTTATTCAAAGTTTTCAATAAATTTATGAGCAATGAAAGAAATCCAGTTTTCTTTCAGACAACAGACTGCCAAACTATATCATTCCTAAATGGTAACCATTTTTATGTGTAATTACTTTCAAGAATGCTTGTTTGATGCATTTTTGATAAAACCAATCATATAAAAACGACCTAGGATATACACACTAGTTTCTTTTTTATTTCGATCGAAGTAATGATATTATCTAAACAATGCTATCAATAGTAACTATATAAATTCACTTGAAGTCGAAAATTTCATAGATTGTAAAATTTGGTCGATTCTTTACTTTGTTTAACTAATGGCAGAGTAATATTTAAGATTGAAAGACTCGATTAAACCAACTGTATTATATTAATTTTGCCTCTTCAGCAATATAAATTTAATTATTTATAATTATTACTTTATCAAGATACAAATGTAGAAAAATTTGATGCAGCTATCTTATTTAGTAAATTGTAATATAGAAAAAAATACTCTAAAAATACCTTATAATAATTTAAAGCACTTTAAATAAATTTATTATCTCAATAATTGGTTATAAATTGAACTATTTATTAAAGAAGTTTATATTAGATATTTAATCAATAATCTATTTCTAAATTGGAAATACCATTATATATTTTATCTAATAATTAATTTAAAATTGAATATTATCTGTATTGATATTAAATACTTAGGGAAATTGATTTCTAAATTATTTAGTTTTAACTTTATACTTAATAATCATAATTAAAGCAAAACTACCTAAATCTTTCTTTGATTATAAAATAATGAAAATTATTACTGATAATACTTCATTTACTGACAAGTTTCATTATTTTACAACAATTAGTGTGATTTTATTACATTACTCGATTATCTTGCCTCATATTTTATAGCTTTCTTTGAAGATTAATGTCTCTTTGAACTTTTAATTCTTATTTAATTGACATGATTTTATTGAAGGTAATGAAACCCCTCAACTAAAACTTATTATTTTAATGTGATAATTAATTCTAAAACAATTATCATCTTACGATTCAATGATATTTCGAGAAAAAAGGTTTGTAGTTCCTTTATTTATAAATCTTAGCTTTCATTTATAATTACCAAATGAAGCCTTTCAGGATTATCAGTATATTTCTATTATAAAAAACGATAAACTACTAAATACTCTCGAAATATTTTTCAACTGAAATAATCTCCTTTCGCATTAAATCAATTTTATATTGCAATTTGGAGAAAAGATTTAATTACTATATGTTGCTTAACAAAGAGTTTTAGCTGGGAATTTATTTAAGTATACTTTTATATTATATTAAACTTAACTATTAATACTATTATTACATTTAAAAATTCATCATCATCTCTGAGGAATATTCCAATTCATTGTAATTAATTATTCTAAGCATGCTATTTTTGTACATATAAAGTCATGCTAGTATATTTACATTCATTTCTCTAAGAAATATTGTTAAAATAATGCGATATCAGTTGTATTATATTTCTTTTAAAATCTAAAGTATTAGGTTTTTAGTTATTAGCTTAGGTTTGTTGTAAATATTGTGAATGAATAAATTGGTGAAAATGGTTATTAATGAAATTATAACAATTTAATATTTATTAAAGTAATCAAATAATATATTAAAAAGATTGATGTTTATACTATCAGTATTTGTATGCTCAAAATTCAACTAATAATAATTTCAAGTAAGTTTTCAAATATAGTTATTAAAATTTAAACATTACATCTTAAAAATATAATTGTTTGTTTTTTTATGTTGATTTTATAATTAAAAAATTGATTGATTTTAAATATTTTGAAATTGATCTTGTTAATTCTGCTCATTAAATTTTATTTATTGAAATCATTCTTCTTAATTTAATTATTTTTTATGCGTCTTTATGTAATAATACAGATATTAAATTATTCGGGAACAATTATATTTAGGTGTAAAAAAAACGTTATTGTTTAACACTCATGAAATTATTGTAATAAAGTGAATTAAATTTATACATTCATAAGAATTATTTTTTAGAAAAAATGAGATTTATAAATATAACTGAAAAAATTATTTCTTCTATTATAAGCTAGGAAACTAGAACGTAAATCCTTAAATTTTGATTTGGTGGGAAGGATCCTTTGAATGCTAAACTGACTTATTTTAGCTATATATAATTAGGGAAACTGTTTGGGTTTCATGTTAACATTATAAGAAAAGTTTGCATTAATCCTTATAACTAGCCGGTTTAAAATAAGAACAAAAATAAAAAAGCTCTGAACTTGACGATTGATCATTTGAACTATTTGGGCAATCAAAGCACATTGATGGAACTTAAAATATACTCTATTGCAGATAGGGCAAAAGTTTTTCATCGAAAATTTCCTTATAATAAGATTTCTACTTCCAGTTTAAGAAATATTTATCTTATAAATAACGTGAAATACAAAAAATCTAGGTCTTCATATAGAATTTCAAGTTCTATGTAATTACAAATTTAGGTAGCTTAGCTTTAATCGTACCCATAACTATGCAATGCTGATGAGGAGTAGAGAAATATAATATATCTGGATGAAACTGTATTTAAGCCCCATTTAATTACTTTAAAAGCTTGGGCAGGACCTAATTAAAATTAAGATGTTTAAAAAGGGGGCATTAATATAAAAACTCTTGCCTCGTTAGTAATTATCTCTGGACAATATGTACTTCTAGGGTACGTTATTAAAGAGAAATCAATTAAAATTCCAGACTTACTTTCAGGACTTGAAATCATTGAAGGTAATTAAAAGGGCAAATAAGCAATTCTTTTTTATGGATAATTTGCGAGCTCATCATAACAAGACTTTCAAACAATAAATTGAAGGTAATGGTTGGAGTTATGTGTTTCATGCTCCCTATTCCTCCGAGTTTAGCTGTATTAAAGAAATTATTTCTAGAGTGAAACTTTAGTACAAAAAGGATGTAATTGAAAGGATCTTTAATTTCTCAAATAAGATGCACTATTAAATAGTAAGGGACGCAATTTTAAGTATTAAGTAAGTTGACTGTCTTAAAACTGAAAAAGGCACATATTTAAAATGCAAAATTAGATTGCACTATTGGAAAAAGAATGATTAATTTAAGGTCTTGAGTTAAGCAATTATTAATTAAAATCATATATTAAAAAAACGAAACTATTGTTTTTGAGGAGTTTAATTTATGTTTCTTGTCTCTTGCCTCTCTTTGTATTTCTCTTAATTTTAATTTGCAAGATTAATATAATCAGAGTACGAAAATTTCATTTCGTTAAACTTTCTCTTCTTAGTGATTCTCCTGATTTACGAACCTTGCTTCAAAAGTGAGAGTGCCCAGCCTTTTCTCTCTATGTCAAAAAATTAAGGAAACTATTGACTTACTTGAAATAGTTGGATTCTTTTAGAGTTGCTCTAAAAACTCATTGCTAATTAGAATTGAATTTTTGTCCCCCTAAATTTAAGTCCCTGAAACTCTTATCTTCTATTAATCATGAACCATTCTTTAAAAATATTCATTCCTTAGGGTCCCTAGAATGCCAAAAAAAATAATTGCGATCAGGCTGCTCATCAAAATCCTAGTAAATATTTAAGTACCTTATCAGTTCATCATCCACTCTAACCTCCTCCAATATGCGATTCAAGCTCAACTCAGGGGAAAATGGGAAATTTATCCAAATTATCTCATTAGACTTTGTTTAAAATTTTGGTCCCTTTAAGAACATCTCTTATAAATCTCATAGTACATTGTTTATAAGATGACATGAACATATTGCCTATAACAGATTTAACATTTATAGTTAAATTGGACTTTGAAGTAGTTATACCGGTCCAATTTACTGCTTAATTAGCCTTCTAACTATCTGAATGGGACTTAAGTGTTTATTTAAGTTTTGTTTTAGTTCATTTAAGTGCTTTCCATAAGTTTATTAATTAAATACAATTCTGATTAACTAATTTATCTTATTCTTTACATTTCTCCAAAAAATTTTCTTTCTATACTAATAGCTTTTTTTTTATTGGCTGCGATATCGCTTCAGCAGCTATGAGTAATTATTATATTTCTATATACATTTTGCCAAGATTCCTTTCGTTAATTATTCAGAGACTTTAATTAATTGTATTTAAGAAACATTGGGATTTTTTTATATTTGTTTTCCTCCCATAAATTTATGAATGCCCTGTAAATGTCCTGTCATGGAAAAATTTTAACAAAAGGGTTTGAAATGATAATTCTCCGGGTTTCTGGGTTTTAAAGTTAATATTAAAATCTTGAAAGTTGTGTTCTTTTATTTTTCATAAATTTGGGTTCCCTATACTATAATTTATATCAACTATTTAAATAACTATATTTAATAACTAAGTTTAATTATGATAACAAAATTGAGACTATTAATATTTTTATTAATTAAGTTATTTAATAGTAAATGGATCATAAATTAAAATGTGTCAATTATAGCATGTCCTCATTAAGCAGTATTAATTCGGAGGATGATTACTAATCATCAGTAGTCGAGCTTTCAAGCTGAACTATAGAAAATAGTAAGTATAAAATATTTATCTTCATCTCTTAAAAACCTTAACTAATTAAAATAAATCAAGCAAAAGTAGAGATCAAGCATTGGAAATCTAGGCAATTCTATTTCTCATTCAACATATAAATGCACAGTTTGCGACAAAATTTTTACTAAGAAATTATAAAAAAGCCACATCAAAACTCATTCTAGAAAGCAGGTGAAGTATGCTCATTTAAAATCAAAGGATGGACACTCCTGTAGAGTTTGTAAGCTAAAGTTTAATGGCAGATACCCAACTGCATAACTAAAGATGATGCACCTAATTGTTAATTCAGAAACAGACCTTCTTGAATCAGGGTACCCTCCCCTCCCTTCGTAAATAATAAGGCCTTTAAACGCTTAATTTTCAATTATTGGTTATCTCGTAATTGTATAATTTGGATCTGAAACAAACGAAAACGAAGCAATAGGGAAGACCATAATATGATAACGATGGGGCACCCAATTAAAATGAGGAACTCAAATAACAGGAACCTAAATTTCACAACTCTAGTTTCGATCATTTAAAAGAAGGTCATTCTAATTAAAATTAATTGGGTTCTTAATAGTAATAGGTGATTAGCGATTAAATAAAACCTTATTTGAATCAATTGAAGAGTTAATTTAGAGGAGACCTTCTCTAACATACAACCACTTGTCTAGACACTATTTAGAGAGTTTGAAATAAGACGCATTCTATCGAGATAGGGTTAACGAGACATTACATGCTTATTAATTTAGAGGAACACAATAATAAGCAACTAGACTCCATTACCAAGACTTATTTTAGCCCTACTTACTTGCTTATTTGCCTTAAGAGTTATGATTTCAACTTGGGAGATCTGCTAAATCTCCAGCATCATAAAGTGGTTACATGAAGATGCATAGTTAGTGCAGTTATTGCAAAAGCCAAGCTTCATGAAACAAATGTTGTACATCCTACTTAAAACCTCAAAACATCAAGATCAATCTTGATAATAACTCCTATTATACAATCAGCAACTTTTCGAGAGCAAAAATTTAAGAGACCTTAACTTTTTAAACGGACTCGAATTCATGTCCCTACATTAATGGGGCTTCCCATATGGGGTCAATATATGCAGAGGCTTGGAGAGATAACTACTCCATCCTTGTCACAATATTGCATCAGCTAGCTGGAGAAAAATTTTAAGAAGTCATAGATAATCTCAAGTCTGTTTCTCGTCTTGCATAAGAGCTGATTGTTTCGGGCACTATGACTAACTTTGATGACATTTTGCATATTTTGGCTAAAGGGAACACAATCTAAATTCCTACTTCAAACTAAATTTTCCAAATTTTATAAAATCATATAATTAATGGATTTTGATATAACTCTAAATTTTTCTCAAAAATAATTCTTATGATTAATCAAACATTTAAAAAAATGGAAAAATGCCTAATCAGAGTCCTCTGTGTCATTTCAATAAATATGTAAGTTACAAAAAGGATTTCTAACATTATTATTTTATAGGTTATGCTGCATGTAAGACTGGAGGCGTCAACGAACAGGTAGTTCACTAGGTCAAACAGAGAGAGAGACACATGATAACAAAAATTGTTTAATGATGACTGAAGAGGATGAATAAGACGAAATGTTTTTTAGATATACTATTTTCATTGCTTCTATTACTATTGTTTATAATATTTATTCATTTATTAATTTAATTTCAATTTATTCAAAAACATTTCATGATTATACAAATATAGTCTTTTTAATTTTTTCATTTAGATGTATTTTATCCACTGTAGTATTTGTTATTTATTGTAATTTACTTTTTAAAATTAAGAGATCTTATTGTAAAAGCTATATTGGAGATCCTCCTAATCTTTTCATGATTCGAAGTATCTTCAAGTTAGAGCTGCCCTCTCAAAGATGAAACAACAAGTTAAATCTTGCTCATACTTTAAACGCCTTGTAGTGAAGTAAATTCCACTATTCTTTCGAGGCTAGTGTATTTTCAGTTGTAAAACTGCCTCAGATGTTAATAAATTTGGCTTGTGTTAAAGTTTTATAATAATTACAGAAACAATGGATTATTTATCTATAATATAAAAGTTATAGAAAAATCTGCATTTTTTGTGATATCAAAAATTTTCATGATTTATTCTGTGGATATAAAATGGAAAATCTATAAATACAAAAATAATGTTTGTGAGATTAATTAAAACACTTATTATTATGCTTATTAAAGAAGAAAAGAATTGATTATTGTAAGGTGATAATCAATAATTTTAATGTTATAATAGACTAAAATATTGCAGATGTTTTATTAACAATTCTAATTATTATAAATATAAAAAATATATCATATTTATTAATTTTAGAGGTCAAACCTGACTAGAGCAGTGATTTATTTGAATCAAACTTTCCTGAAGTAACATAGGAATATGTAACTGTATATTGATATTGTGAATATAAAAATGCTAAAGCACGTTTGGACGTATTTCCATCACTTTATTTAGAGATATTCTACGGGAAAAATAATAAATTCATTGATCAACATGAAGCTGTAAGGAGAAGATTTCAATAATACGTTAAGGCCTTTATAAAAATATAAAAAGATGGTATTTAAAAAAACCTTAAAAACTGATTTAAACATAAATCAATAATTCAATGATATATTTGTTAATATAATAAATTAACGATAATAATTTCATAAATTTTGAAAGTTTAAAGTTGTCATTGTTACAATAGTAAACTACATTTTTATCATTTAATGAGTGAGATATAATGATTGGTGAGGGAAAAAAAAAGATTAATGTGCAAACCAAAAATATAAATTTATTGTCAAAATTATCGAGATAAACATTTTTTTTTGAATTGAAATGAATTTAACTCTAAACTCATTAAAAAATTTGAAGAACTCTATTATTACTGAAACAGGATTGCATTGAATTATTAACTTAGACAACAATATCAACACAACCTAAGCTTCAAATTAAAAATAAGGATAAAACCAAAAAATATATATTTTTTAACATTAAGAGTATTTACTAAAAAATCACCATTTATTTAACTTTTTTATCTATAATCATTAAATTAGAAAGTTTTAGATCAATTTAATGATTATAATGAGATAAATAAAATATATCTATATAAACAAATAATATTAAAGACTTCAACTATTACCTAAAACATTTAGCAAGAGATTTAAAATTGCGAGATTAAAAGAATTGATTCCAAAAATATCAATCACTAATTTGAGAGGAAACCAATATAAATTAAAATATTCTTAGAAATTAACTGTCAAAGTAGTAATAAGATTATTTGAAAATGACTTCTAATGGAAGAAATATGAATTAAAAATGTATAGAGATATTGTAGGAAAACATTAATAAGATGATGTTGATAAATTTAGTAGATTAAATATATTGAGATGATTCAAAGAGTTACCACGGATGTAAAAGTAAATAAATGAATAGTATAAATATATTAAATTATAAATAATTCCCACAAAGATATCAGTAGCATAGTGTGACTATTAGTATCCTTAAACTCAGTTTATTTAGAAAATATTTGAAATATTTTTAAAACTATTTCGTAATGACCATAACAAGTAAAAAGAAACCATCGTAGCCTATAAAATGATTTTAATTAAGAAAAGAGATTAATTAGTACAATAGCTACGACACTTACTTATTAAAATGAATAATTGATTATTACATGACAAATAAACTAAGATTCTACCATTTAAAAAACTCGTAACTTAAAAAAACATTAATAATAAAAATTTTGGAACTTTGGAGATGTGGAATGAAGTTTGGGTAAATGTAATAATAACAAAGCAAATGGACAAGAAATTTTTGATAAAAAAGGTTTACTGAATCTAAGTTCTTAATTAACAGTGAGGATGAAAATATCTTAATGATTCACTCTTCAAGAATCTCCTTTACATATTTAATTAGTGAAACTAATACTATTTACTACTATAAATATTAATATGAAATAATCCTACTACGTGATAGGAACACTAAACTAATTATTTCCAACTCCCTTTTTGTAAAATAATATAAAAATCATATGTAACATAATACCTTAAGTTTAAAATAAATAATTACTTAAAAATATTTACTATCTTCTAAGAACATAAATTTAATGATGTCAACCTTAAAAAAAGATATAATAGAACTATTAGGAATATTAAAGAATATTAAAGTACAATGCAGATTAAAGAGAAGTTTTTAAAAAACATGCATTTCTCCTTAAAATAACAAACTAGTTAATAAATGAGAAAATGATTCAAATTAAACTGACAATAAATTATCAAAACTGATTAAAAAAAAACTTATTTATTAAAATATACTCAAATAATAAGATTTTGTTAGAAGTTTATGATATTAAATTTAGATGAAAGAATTGCTTTGGATTGAGATTTTTACTTAAGTTATTAAATATCTACTGTTTCAAAATGTTATATACTCCCAATAATAAATGATATTCTCATCAAACTAAAGAAAAAACTCTAAATAAATATAAAGAATGAATAGTAGTTAATGAGTTCTTATACGCTTTATAAAATAAAAACTACACATATTTGAATTGATAATCAAGAAATATCTGTTTTTAATAAATTTATAATTAATTATTTTAGATGCATAAAAAAAATCTTATCAAAATTAGTTAGATTTCAACATTTATTGAATCATAAGATTCCTACCATAATTAACACTGGAAGAGATAAAGAGAAACAGAGTTTAATGAGTAATTAATATATTAAAACAATATTATTATGTATTTTACATAATTGTTGCAGAATAAGAACACTATTATATTATGAACATTAATTTCATATATAATATTACATGAAAACCGAAAAAATTAATAGGTCGATACATAACTTAAGAAACCATGATGGTAGCCCAAAATATTCAAAAGAAGATATTAAATAATGTAATTTGGCATGAAAACCATTTAGATGGAACATATCATTTATAAACTAGATAATGATTCAAGATTACTCATGCTCTAACTTAGAACTAAAAATAATAGTAAACAGGAACTTTTTAAAGAAAAATGATAACTATTCTTAAAAAAAGATGTTATGGTAACAATAATAGCCAACAGCACATAATATATAATTTTTTATTACTATAAATTGAGTAACCAGTAGCAGTAGTAAATAACTTTAGGTAAATTAATAATTGCATAGAATATAAATCAGAAACAGGAATTGTGAAATCTGAGTTCTTAGTCTGATGTAGCCCTACTAAATTGAGTTACTTTTCCAATATATTTATAATATTCATAAATTTAAGCCATTTTAAAGTTGTGAACAAATATATAAACTAGGAAACCTAACAAAGAACAAAAAACTAAAATACATGAGATTTATATTAAAAGAGATAAATTTACAAGTAAATATTGTTGAAAATATGATGTGGCTTAATGACAGATTAATGGAACTTATAAGTATAACTACTATTATACAATCAAGCAGATAATAAACGTGGTAGAAATTTAGAAGCTGAAGATGATAAAGAAAAACATTTCGAATCTTTACTCTTAATATTGATATATAAAACAAAAATGATTCTAATTTGTTTATTTAAAGTGAATTAGAATTTAAATCATTAAATTAAATAATTTAAAAGAAAGTGACAAGATGGAAGAAAGAGAAACCATCACGATTTGGGAGGAGATGGTGAACTAATGCATTATAAAATCTAAGAGAAGATTGTTCACTGACTTTAAAATGATACTCAAACGACTGAAATCAGAATAGGATAGAAGGTTCAAAGAGATTAATGAAAATCTAACTGACTTGAATGTGTCTCTCAAGAAAGACAGGGATATCACGAAAATAAGAAGCAGAAACCAGACTGGCAGAGGATGAAATAATTAGTACCCAAAATGCTTCAATGAATACAAATCACCAGATAAAGAATAGGGTATCAATTTTTGGATAAGTATTAATTTGGAGAATTTAGTATCGATAAGATACATTCAAAATAGGTAAAATTGAGAAACTCCAATATAGAATAAATTTGCTTAAATTTAACTGTCATTAATTTGATACTTTCGTAATTTATATTTAATAAGAACATATATTGTTTAATAGTTTTTGAATAAGAAGGTTTTCAGTAATTGTTTTAGAGATAAAAATAATGCGATAAAAAACATACAATATAAATCAGGTACATTTTTGTCATTTGCCATCCTTTGCTTAGTTATTATTTTTTAGTGATTATCCTACTATTTCTAGCACTTTCTAATAATGATATATCCTTATCAAGAAAATAATAACAGCTGAACTCGATTTAATGATACTTTTCGTTATATTTTACACAAAGAATTTCATAAATCACTCCAGATTTGAGATTGACAATATAACAAAATGCACTCACTGCTATTCTTCTTAAAATTTCTAGACATTGGATTGTTGGTTTTATTAAACTGATAACTTGATATATTAAGATTTTCAGACAAAAATCTGCATGATATTAGTCAATAGTATTAATTCCTTTAGAATCGATCCATTGGACCAAGCATCAATTAAATTAATACTCTGTGACTCTTTATAATAGTATTGATTCTAACAGCTATCGTGAAACCTTGACTCATATTGGTATCATCTAGCCTTGACTTTAATTGTTGCAGTATTATAAAATTAAGGAAAATTTTCGCGTTATCAGATGAAGCCTTTTTAAGTTTTTTGAAATTCATCATATTTATAGGGCAATAAATACATTAATTAGGTATTTAAATTCTGCGCTAAGATGTTTCCTAGTGTTATCTCTATTGTGGTATTCATTTAGATTCAAATGACCTCTATTATTTATCAGTTCTCTTAAATTTATTAACTTGTAAGGACTACTTTAATTCGTTCATTTTTCAATTAATTATCTATTAAAAATGTATGCCTAAATATTAATTAAAATTATTATTTATAACTTAGCTTATCTATTTATATTCATTAAGTTTTAATTGCAAGAGCATCATAATACATAACGTAATAAATAACTAAACTTATTCTTAATTTGAATTTCTTAATTTTACCTATTTTTAATGTTTTTTATTGATAATATAAAGCTTTAATATCTAATTTATAATGATGATGATTTACTTTTCTACCTTAAGTTATAATTTAACTAACAATCTATCACTACTCTTATTTTCTTTAATTTATTAATAAAGCCTTTCAGAATTTTATCCTACTATATATCTGTTGACTTTTTGTTTTTACTATTATCAGCATAGCAGCAAACTATTTAATTTCACTGCTCATGAACTTATATCTTTTAAATATAAGCAGATTATTTTATCATAAAATCAAAGAACATAAACAAAAAAGTGATTTAATTAGTAGATAGCTTTTGAATCTCATTTTAGCCAACACTGTAAGAACAATATATATATATAATTGAATTCTCATAAGGAGTTGCATGATAAGATTTTCTTGGAAATTTATTTAATCAGTGTGCATTTGCAATTTTATTGAATTTAATGTTATACATACCAACTTCTTAAAAACTAATGTTTTCTGTTTTATTCAAAATTATTTAATACAATTAAATTCATTTGTTGTTTAATAACTTATTTAGTATTATTCATCAAAATTTTGTATAATTACATAGCCAATATTATAAATATATAAAAATCGAACTCTTAGCAATATATTTTATATTTTTTCCTATAATTTTCAAATAAATTATAAAAATTGAAAATCAAAAAATTATTTTTTCATTTAAATTTTAAAGAATAAAATATAAACAAAAATAAAAAGCAATTTAATTATTCCAAGAAATATCTTTTAAATTATGATAAACATAATTCTAGTATTAATATAAAATTATATATTTTCAAACATTTGTCTCTAGACTTAAAATTATTAATGAATCATTTTAAAACGTAAATAATCTTTTCTTTATAATATTTAACACTAGATAAGAGAGCTGCTAATTATAAATTAATGTGAATATGTATATTATTTATATTTAAATTTTTATTAAATACTAGTTATATTTTCTCTGCATAAAAGAAATT
Source organism: Oxytricha trifallax (assembly GCA_000711775.1). Lineage (NCBI taxonomy): Eukaryota > Ciliophora > Spirotrichea > Sporadotrichida > Oxytrichidae > Oxytricha > Oxytricha trifallax. The sequence goes on from ARYC01017212.1 coordinate 73,113, forward strand.
CTAAACAAAAATACTTTAAAACACTATTTTAATTAAATTATCTTTGCTTAAATGTTATATAATATAAATAATAAAAGAGTAGAAAAAAAATAAAGAGAACAAAATTATATTATAATAATATTAGGATATGAACTAAATTAAGCAATCAAGTTTTAAAAAATAAAAAATAAATTAATATAAAATCTAGTAAAGATAAATTTAATTTTAAAATTGAAAATATTTATATTACTAAAAATGTTATAATTAAAAAATTAAAAAAATAATATAATAAATTAAAAAAAAATATAATGAAAAATAAAAAATATTATAAAACTTTTTAAAATATATATAAATAATAAATAAGATTTCTAATAAATTTGGAAAATTCACTTAAAAAATATAAAAAATAAAAAAAAAGAAATAAATTAAAACAAAATAAAAAATGTAGGTTTAAAAAAAGCGTATAATAAAATAAAATATCTAAGAAAGAGATTTATATTAAGATACTCATCAAAAGATTATAAAAGAAAAAAAATAAATGGATTATAGTACAAGCAATAATTCTTGGATAGAAAAAACGTATGAAAATTCCTCATAAATCTTATTGATTAAATTAAGAAATTAACATAGATAAAAATAAGCTTGAGTTTTTATTAGTTAAGAAAGTGTTCATTAGAAATTGCAATTTAAATAGGTTAAACGTGACTTCTAGGAGGAGATAGAAACTGAGTTTGTTCAAAGTACATAGGAAAATATTCTAAATTAAGCCTATTATAATAGGATAAAGTCGATGGTAGGTATTAGTGCATCCCTAAAAAATCAAAGAATTTTTACTTTATGAAAGCATAGGCGAATAACTCATAAATGCGAATAATTAAATTAAGAAATTAATATACACAATAATAAGCTTGAGTTTGAGATGATATAAATCTTTACAGTTCCCTTCCCTTGATTTATCATCAATAAATTTTAAACCTTGCTATTTAAGGTAAAAATTTGGATTAAAGTCATAAAAAATAAGTTAAAAAATGGCCATTTTTGCACTATGAAATGAACAATAAAAAAAGCAAAACATCCATTTTTTTATTCAATTTCTAGACCTTTATATAAGTGTTATTTTAACAAATCTTTGTTTTTTTTGTATTTTTAACACACTTATTATGCATAATTTGTTTAAGGTATTTATTCTATGTCTGTAATACCAGGGAAAGTGATTTTTAAATTTTCATCCATTTTTTTAGTGTCTTTATATATAAATAAGGATTTCATGCATTTTTACTCGAAAACATTGTTATATTAGCGTGTTTTTGCATCACAACACATCATTACATGCTTATCAACTTTCTGTGATATTGAGTAAATTTTCTTATTAAGACCACTTCTCATTTTATGAACAGCAAAATTAGTCACTCAGACCTAGAGGAGGGTTACTCAGACATTGAGTTGAGTCACTTATTTAATAAGAAATTTACTATTTACTAATGTTTCTAATGTGTCTAAAGTATTATAGTATAATATTAATATATATCTAGAACAACAAAAACAAAAATAATTATATCTAGTTTTATAATTCAAAGCGTACCAGTCACATATTTCAGTGCTTAAGACATCTTTATTGCAATTTTCAAAATTGGCTATTAGTTTTACTATATAGTTTTTATGAATCACAGTAAAACCTAATAAAACTGTGTCTTAATCAATTATAAACACTATTTAATTTTTAAGATATTATACAAAAATCAGGGTACTTAACAACTACTATTTATACCTTATTCCATCTTATATTTTATTTAATATAAAACTCAATTTTAAAATATTTTTATAATATAGAACAAAATCATACATATATCTAAATATCTACAATTTGGTCAAATATTAATTGTTAATTTAAATTATGAACTTACGCTCAAATATTATTCAAAAATAAATCTACACTACATATATTAAGGCATCTTTATTTTTTATTAAACACTATATGAAAATTATGATAAATATGTTGAAGGTATTAAGGATTATGCTAAATTATTTAAAAAGAAACAAGGTTATAGACTTAGATTAATTATTGATCAAGGCATATATAAACTAATAAAAAATGAAACATGGATTAAGAATATAGAATTTGTTTATATTTGATTGTCCCATATTTAAAGATAAAAAAATAAATAATTTTACGAAGGAGTATTTGGATCATTAATGAGGTATTTTAAATTTTTTTAATCAGATAATAATATAAATATAATTACTGATGTTGATTTAGGTACTGTCAATTAATAAAGATTGAAAATTAATATGAAATTATCATAAAACTAAAAAGATTATTTCAATTTTCAAAATTTTCCAGCTTCTTGTTAAAGTATTAAAGAAGGAAAAAGATTATCATATTTAGTATATAAAGATTAATGGTAAAATAATTAAATTTCGTTATAAATGGGTAATAGCTTATTTTAAATGCAAATGTCGAAATGCCTTAAAAGTTACTTATTAATTTAACAGCGAATATGGAAAAATATTATATAAATGGTGTTCAAACATAATAAGAATTACATGTATTTATAAAAAGTAATAAAATGAAACAAATCGATTTAACTATATGTTTACATTCTGTTGTGATGAATTATTTTTAAACAAAGATTTTTTAGAATATCTTTTAATTAATTAAGTACAAATACATTTCTATGCTTAATATTAATAGGCGAAATATTTTGGGTTGATAATTATTATAATATTTTGTTGAAAAGTAATCACTTCAGTCAATATTTAGATAGAATTTGTTAGAATGTATATTATTTAAAAAGAGTAATGTGAATAATATCAAAAAAACAAAATAAATAAACAGACAATTGGACTAGATTTTAAGTCTCGCATGTCTACTAATTTCCTATGGTAAACTCAAGTAGATTTACCAATATTATATTCTAATTGCTATATTTTTTATACAATTGTAGAAATACATTTGAAATTGGGAAAATATAGTTAATTAAATTAATAATTATTCAAAATCGGGATTAAAGTTGGCCAATTTAAACGATCTTTGGCTTATTTGATAGGGAATTCAAATTAGCTGGACTTTACTATTGGCGGTACTATTTTATCGCATCCCTGAAGTGAGATAACTCGACTTTAATGTGAGGTGATATTTTATGAATTTGGATGTGTTTAAATAAAGTCGAGTTATCTCACTCTAGGGATGCGATAAAATAGTACCGCCAATAGTAAAGTCCAGCTAATTTGAATTCCCTATCGAATAAGCCCAAAATCGTTTAAATTGGCCAACTTTAATCCCGATTTTGAATAATTATTAATTTAATTAACTATATTTTCCCAATTTCAAATGTATTCCTACAATATTGAAATAACTTAATAATAAAGATCAGTATTGCTTACCAAAAAACGAAACATTAACACTATTAAATCAATAAAATTATGGTAATATATTCGTATTATGCAGAGGAAACAATATGATGGAAAGAAAAAATATATATTCAACAATATATTTGAGAAAATTGAATTAAAACGAGTTTAAAAATATAGAAAAATATGTTAGTGGATAAATAAAAAAAATACAATGACATATCAATAAATCAAACCGGAAGTTTAAGAACCTTTTTATCATATATAATCATCAAATGAAATTTCTCACATACAATTATCAAAAGAATTTTAGAAAATTTTACTATTATAATAAAAAAAATTTATTATAAACATAAATGGAAACTTTAAAACAGACAAGATAAAAGAGTAAAATCTTTTTGAATTTGAAAGTTGTTATATTTAAATTCAAATTTGAATTGATTGAAAATTATTATAGGAATTTGCTTGCTTTTCATTTAATACACTAGGCTCTAATATATATATATAGGGAGTCTTCACAAAACAGAAAGCAACCAAATCTTAAAGGCTAGTATTTAAGGAAATTAATAAGAATAATCAGATTTATAATTTATTCCTAACTGCATCTCTAGCTAGAGCTACTCCATGCAAGACCTCTACTCATACCCAATTGATGACCTCAAGAAATACCCAGCCTCGTTGTTGGTGCAACTGTCGCCCTCCGTGCTGCCCTCCGGGGTGGAGAGTGACCATTAGCAAGAGCCATCGATGAGCTGGTTGGTACTGGCCCCCAAAGTGACATGCTTGCAGGAGAACATCAGACATCAACACCACAACATGAAGAGCATCTTAGACTTAATGTCAACCCTCTACGATCCCATACTATCTACTGTCATCAGGACCGCATCCAGCAGACCGTGGAGTGCTACCTGGCCAGGAGACGTCAGACATTCGCGTTGAAGACGCCCACCAAGAAGGGAGAGAAGCCCATTAAAGACTTTAAGATTAATGATGGAGTCTAATTCTATTCACTTACTACATAGGACGCGCCCAAAGCAACAGGTGGGGGCCCTATCTAGTAAATGGCCAACAACCAGCGATAGCTATCGACGATTGATCGACACCTGTTCACGACATCACAATTAGAGTTCACCCAGACTCGTAACTCTCCCTCAGTGGTGCCCTTCTACGAATGTGCCGATCCGTTCGAAAGCTGATGACTGAATGAAGAATCTTTGGCGTGCCTAACGGCGAGCTATAATCATGCTATCGATTTCCTCTAAACAGAAAGGGAATCCACCAAGGGCATCCCGCCACATACATGGGGAAGAGAACTGGTCTCTAGATGAAAGGGAGAAGCCTTGAGGGATCAGCAGGTATATTTTCTAGGAGATTATCATAATCGTTCTAACTGCCAAGGAAATAGGTCTCAGGGTGCTCGCTCGATGCCATAGGATGGTTCCTCCAAATAAAGATCTCAACTTATCTCGGCCCCTAAGACACTTGTTTAAGTCGGAGACCCCATCTCCGTAGAAAGAAACATGGAGAATCGAGTGGTGCCTTTGGCCTTCCCCTATACGAAGATCTTCCCATGACTTCCCCTGCAATAATGGTTTGACAAAAATGCCAAGATGCTCAATGTGGAGACCAGCCTCCTGCTGATGAATAAGTCTAAAGGGAGAGGAAAAACTCGTGAATGGGGGTCTTATTAAGTAGAGTAAGCCAGAGAGGCGCGAAAGAAGAGAAGATGACGATGGCATTTATTTAGAAGAATTAAGGGCTGGCTGCGGAGGGTGCAGAGGCGGCAGATATGGCTTTTGAGGATAATATGAAGATGGCAGATGTCTTGGGGGTAGGCCATAAAGAGATAAATCAGAGAGTGACAATACAGTGGAGAGACCAGCAATGGAGGAATCGCAGGAGGCAGAAGATGACCTCGGAAAGAATTTGATTGCAAAGAAGCAAAGGAGAATGTAAGACATAGGAGACATGCCAAATAAAAGATTGTTGAGAGAAAAAATGGAAGACTAAAAGCAATAATAATAATCAGCAACTGAATCTACAAAGTAACAATAATGAGTGTGAATAAAAGTAAATTAAGTATCTATAATTAGATTGTTCATATAAATTGGCTCGATAATTAAGACACTTAAATAATTAAAATGGATTTGTATTTGATTTTTTTTCTCACTAGTTTCTACATTATTTTATAAGAATTTAAAACGTTGTATAAGGTAGTAGTATAAAAATATACTAAAAATGAATCAGGAAAATGTTTTTAACATAGAGAAGAAACTCTTGAATTTATCAAATAATACAAAAAATTACATAAAGATAAATATTATTATCAAAGATAAAAAAGCAAGAATTATATCGAAAATTGTAGGAATATGAAAAGATAATCAGCAACCTTTAAGTTTAGAGCGCTTAATGATATAATTTAAAAATTATAAAAACCTTATTTTTTGTTTATTAAAATATCATTTCCTAATTGAAAATTATTTTGGATATTATAAAAGAGATAACAAAAATGCAATTATAACATCAACCAAGAAATATTTAAGAGCCAAAGGAATAAATTATTTAGAATATGGGAGGAAGAAGAGATAGATCAAAACTAAGAAAATACATTTATTAAAAATGGTTTTAATAAAAATGGTAACTAAGTGAGGCATAAATTAATTTAAAAATAGGCTTTGATACTTTTGATTAGATAATATTAAGACTTTGGGAACTAATTAATTCTAAAAACATGATTGTAGATGATTCGAAAATAAAAACAATAATGAACTATGCATATTAAGATATAAAAGAATAAGTTGAAGAATAACCAGAATAACTACCAAATAATAATACTAATGTTGTTTTTGATCAGGAAATTATTTTACCAGATAGTTCTAGAAAGTTTTCCATTGATTTAAGATATTATTTCAATGAACATGATATCTAATTAGGTATTAATGATGCAATGAAATTAAGAAGATTATGTGATGCTATTGAATTGATATTATAAGATCATTATTAGAACATTATTAGATATATGGGAATGAAACTTTGTTACAAAAATCAGTGGGTTCAGATGATTATAGATTTATCAGTATATGATAATCTATAAAATACCATTTTAAGCAAATTATAAAAATGTTAAAGAAATTGTTGATATATTCTTCGATAAAATTAAAGAGATAAAAGAAGATTACAATAGAAGAGATAATAATGTTACAGAAGATATTATTAGAATTAGATCCGTCATTATATTTTCAAGATTTATCTATTAAAAAGAAATTAGGGGTATTACATTAACAATTTAATAAGGAAATGAGAAATATTTTACAATTGATACTGGTACATATGCAAATTGTGTTTTTGTCACAATATATGTTTGTTTGTACTATAAACAAACAACTTAAATATTATTCGATGAAACAAAGAGATAAGATAATGCAAGATAATTTAAATTTAGATATTAGTTTACAAATTAATTTATGAGTAAAGGTGTATTATTATTATATTTTGAAGAAATTGCGAAAAAATTGGGAATTTTTCTTTACATTTAATGAGGTTTATGAAAAAACTTCTTAATTTAATTATGGTATAACAGAAATCAGAGATAAAATTGTAGTTAATCATTGTGTACTATAATTAAATGGAAAGATATTAAAAAATATTTAGAACCCTCAGTGGTATAATAACTTATAAAAATGCAAGAAGAATATATAAAAATAAATAAAGATTAAAATAGACATTTAAACACACATTAAAATAAATATTAAAACCTCAAGAAATTCAAACAAAAATTATAAATTAAACCAAAGTAAAATTCTTTTTTCGATATTTTAAAAAAATAAGACTAAGAAATAATTAAACATTATGTCTTATATTTTGATAATTTTAACTTAGACAATGCATTAAAATAATTGGGAAATTTAATGAGAAAACATGGTAAGATTACTAAATGTGGATGTTAATTAATAATTAATAATATATAGCGACAGGAAAATAAGAACAATAATAATGTAAGGAAGAATTCTAATATATATATATATATAAACCCCAATACATATATGCGTGATAGATCTATAAGTTGGTATAGTGATGATTTAATATCGATAAATAGCGAAATTCCAAACTTCACAATTTAACTTATTATAGGGCCTTCAAAGTGCAGTTTCCAATGATCAGTAATATGGGAAAAAAGTTCGAATTTTATTTCGGTCCCATACTTTACCATTGGATAGAGCACAGTGCGTAGATGTAGAATATGTGGTCCTTACCCTACTTTTGACATCTGTGAGCTGAGTTGCGTCATTTGCAAGGTTCATGGGGCACTCGTTTTGAACCTCCCTCTTTTCCTTAATTCAAATTTTAATTAAATTATTAATACTATTAAATTTTAAAACTTAACTACTATGGTGGAATTCAAAGGACCATAGTCTCGTTCATGTTCACTTGCTTTAGCTCTCAATTCCTGCAAAAGCGTAGACTTCATGTCTCTCTTGCCTGTGGTCATTACTTCCAACCAGTGCAATCAAATCCCAAGTTTAATCGAGCAGGGGTTTTGGGGTTTTGAAGGGCGATAAGCATTTATTATTAAGCTTATTTTAATTCAGCAAAAATTTAATCGATTTAAACAAATAAATTTATCAATTCTCAATCTAAAGCTAATACAATTCAAATACAATCTATATAAAATTCAATATATTGATATATAAAGAACAAAAAATATTTATTTAAATTATCTTATTGTATATAAATAAAATTTGATATTCTTATATTTTTATCTTCATATTTTATATTTTATTCTAATTTATTTTGACTTTGTATTTTAGCTATTTTTTTAGTTTTTATTTTTTTACTTATTTTTAAGAAATTAAATTTCTATAATAACTCAATTTATAATTTCAAAATTTTCATTACCAAATGAAATAATATGTTTATTTTATCTTACTATATTTTATAATTAATTGATATTATTTTACTATATAGTTTCAATGATTGAAAAATTTTACTCATAAATATAATTCTTACTTAAAATTTATATTTTGCTTACACTCCTTAGTGAATATTTTTAGAAAATAGTTAAAGTATCATTTGTTTCATTTTATTCAAAAGTCTAAAATGTTATTTATAAATTCTTTACTAATATTAATTTAACTCAAATTTACTTTGATTATTATAAATGTACAGATAATAACCAATATTATATACTTTTATAAAATCTACAACATAATGAATAAATACTTAATATAGAAATAAATAAAAATATGAAACAAATTTCTATCAATTTATTTGAAAATATTTATTAAATTAATTAATATATTAATAAAATTATAAATTATCATGTCTCACTATGAACTAGTCTCTGAATCATATTCATTATCTTCATAGTCTGATTGTCTACCTTTACTTGCCTTAAAGTTTGCAGTTTTAGCTTTGGTATTGAGTGATTTCTTGATTTACTTGGAATTTTTGGAAATTTGCTGCTAATTTTCATTGATATCATCTGCCTTTCTTAAATTGCCTCTCTTCTATACAAGTTAATAATTTCATTTAGAATTATTTTTCTGAGGAATTGACAATTAATGTAAATTGAAAATGTTTTGCTGTAGTTAAGATTTATGTATGATTTTCTAAACAAATGCATTCAGGTTTCCCCATTTGTTTGATACTAAAGTATAATTCAAATTTTAATAAAACTAATTTAATATGCTGCCTATTTTCAATTTTTCTGACTTAAATAAATTTGGAATCAATTTTGCATTATAAAAAGTGTTTACGCTTCCAAGGTATTTCTATTCAAACTGATAAATAGGAATTGAATGAATCTTATCTATGAAATTGTTTTAAACTTTATTGATTCTTGCATCTAATTTATAAATTGTGCCAAATTAATTAAAAAAATACCACTCATTTGATATTCTTTTTAATACTATAAAATTGGAGCGTTTGGTGTTTTACAGTTAAATCAAAACTGGTGAATGATTATGCTTATTTAACACATCTAAGATATTCCCAGATTTTTAATTGTAATTTTGAATTTAAAATAAGGTGAGAGATTCAAATGCTTGCAACTAATATTAATTAAATTTGCTATCAATAATTAATCCTTGCAATTAATCAATATCAAAGAGTATATTTTGGAAAATTGCATTCTTTAGTTTTTGATTATCATTAAGATCTAATATCGAATGCTATATAATTTATTCCTTGCATATGTATAGGTGAAATCCCATGAATAAGTTAAAACTATGGAATAATTCTTAAATTTAAAGGGGAAATTCTTGTTAAATTGAATATATTTAAGATTTCTAATTGAAATCATCTAGAGAAATTGAACAATTTATATTGTTCTCATACATAGGTCCTTTAAAGAAATGCTAGAAATTTGTAGGAATATTGCAAATTAATTATGATGGTTGTAGGAAATAAATTTGCTCAAATTTATCTTAATTCCCACTTATTGAATTAATATTGGATTCATCTTATTCATGGAGGAATTATGAATGTATTTTAGCAACAATAGTTTTAGTCTAAGGTTTAAAACTAAATAATTAGGTATTAATTTACTAACTTTGTTAGTTTATGATATCATTTTGTTGATCAAATTGATTTTATAAATCTAATGATAAAGTTTTCATAACCTAATCCATTTAACTTTATGTTAAATTTATTTACTTAAGTGTTGGTGAGTTATTTGCATTTGTTGATAAAGTAGAATTTTAACCACCCATAGTTTAAATTTGTAATTATTTACTTGGATTAGGAGGAACAGAGCTTGTCTATTACTAAGACCCATTGTTCTTATTATTGCCACCCATCGCTTTTAAATGATTTAAATTAAAATTAATCAAGAAATCTAAGTTAAGTGAGACTTATAAATTATTTTATAAGAAATTATTATAAAAATTATTATATAAAATTATTTTATGTAAATTTGTTGAGTAGGGGGATAAAAAATTGGTAATTTTAATTAAAATATAAATTATGAAAAAACTTTGCCACCCTATTTTATTATGATTGATATAAAAATTAATATAATAATAAGATGTATTATTAAAACATAGACAAATAAAGTTTTCTCTAAAATTTTATTTATAAATTTTAAAAATTTTATAATTTAAATCACAAATATTTGTAAGTTATTTAATAAAATTTACTTATTTATTGAATAAAGGTAAGAAGTTACTTTAGAAAATTGAATAATTTTATAATACAAGTTTTAATCCAAAAAAATATATATGAATGAAAGTAAATTTATTTTAAGATTAAGAGTAAATAATTTAAATAAAAGTCTACAATTCAAAGAAAATTTATATTTAATATCATAGAATGTTAAAGTAAAATTTGAGCTTATAATATAATATTTTAACTAATCAAGAATAAGTTCTATTAAGAACCAATATAAGAATATTTATATGGCTTACTATAATGTGAAATTTTTGTAATAAAATTTTCGAAATATATTTATTTCAATATAACTTACAGAAATTGTCATGATTTAAATTCAAATCTGAATTGTTTAACTATCGATTTGTGAATTGGCTAAAATTCTATTCTTAATGCTGTAATTCTAATTTTGAAATATTCCCAAGAGTAAATTAATTCATTAAAGTAGCAATAACTTTAGGAAAGCATTAATTGCTCAAAACTCTAAAGAATTCAAGTAATTATCAAAGTGTGCAAGTATCTCTCTATTTTAAACATTCTTTAAATTTGAATTATAAATTTTAAAATATAAGATATTTTGAATTATATGATTTATAAACACTTAACAAAAACCATCATAGGTTCAATTAATAATAATATTTATATTTAATTTTTATAATTCATAAGAACTATGTTTGGATATGTATAATTTTTATGAAGCAAATAAATCTTTAATGAATTAGTTTATATGCAATGAATTAAATTAGAAATATGTTACAAACTGAACTTTGATTCAATAATATCTCAAATTTTTTATAAATTTGAATTCATATTATTTGAAAGAACTTGATACTGTTAGAAGCTTTCATAATTTAGAATTCTAATATTCGCAATGAAGGATATAAGAATGACATGGATTAGTTGTAAATAAATGAAGTATTGAGATTTTTTTGTTTAACATTTAAGTATTTAATTATCAAGACTAATATTTATTTTACTCTTAAAAATATATCAAGTATAATTTAGAATTTTTAGTAGTTAATAAATCAAAGTTAGTAAAGAATTTATAAATTTATAAGTATTAATCATCAATATTTTTACAATCCTTCTTATTATTATAAATCGATTGAATTATAATTAAAGGTAAATTTAAAGTATTAGAACTTCCAAAAACAATAATAATCAATTGTAATACAGTATGATAAAATTCTTACACAGGAATAAAAATTATATTGAACTTTTATAAATTTTATAATTTAAATTTATAATTAAATGGATAATAAATTCTCTATGAATTTAAAAATTATAAACATATGATATCAAAAGATAATTTTTCAATTTTTAGTTTTATATTGAATTGTTATGAATTTGATTTTCATAATCTAATGACTAAATTAAAAGTTTATTGAATTATATGAAATGAAATCTGTAAGCATACTAATATGTTATTGCTAAATTTGCTATCAAGATTTAATTATCCACAATAAGCTTATAATAATTCAATTCTGGAATGCTATATATTATAATGTTATATAAGAAGATTTTACTATGTTATTTGTGAGAGAGATATGAATCCATAAATAATTACTTCAATTCGTGTCTCTTAATAAAATCAATATAAAATTCCATAAATTGTATTCCATTTCGCTATGTATTTCTGTCTAAATAATTTAATAATATAAAGGATTGCTAATATAAAAAATTTATATATATTAATTAAAAAATATATAGAATTGTTAAAAAATAAAGTCTTTGTTTGACATTGATACTTTGAATTATATTTCTATACTTATTTATATTAAATTTTAATTCTAGAAATACTTAAAAATATTGATAAAAAGCTTTTTATGCTCTAAATTTCTTAATATACTTAAAAATGTAAAATAGAGATGAATTTGCTGTAAAAAATAAAAAAATATAAATTATATAAAAATTTTAGATAAAATTTATGTAAAATTAAATAGAGATTGAAAATATATCATTTTAAAAATTAAAGTTCTAAATGAATATAAAAAGAGAAATAATTTCTTAAAAATTCATGATCTTAAATCTAATTATTTTTCAAATAGACTTAATTTCCTAATAATGAATTACTTTGGTGCTGGTAGGAAATCCGCATGCGGAAATCGGATCATGCTGAAGGCATTTCATAATAGTGAAAATGACTATCTCATTATAGTAACAGTGCTGTCTTCATGAGCCAATATTTGGCTATTTAAAACGGCTGATGGCACCCTCCTATTAGAATTTAATGAACCAAGCGTAACTTACTGGCATCAATGTTTAAGAACTAGCTTAGAAGTGCAAAAGCAAGAAAGAGCTCTACAACTTTCTCACCCAGGATTGTCGGGCCTTCTTACCCAAGCCTGATTCAACCAACATTTACTTCTTCAAGTCCATCATAAGAGCAAAGAAGGAGGTAAGCATCTCTCCTTAATTGTAACCGTCTTCATAGTACATCAGAAGAGAAGACATCAAAGTGTCCGCAGTGCCTCACATAGAGGGACTTACAGTCCAGGACTTCCTCGATTATGCGAGAGACATTTCCAGACTACTCAACTTTCTCCCTGATGAGCGAGACTGGGTCCACTTAGACAGGCAATGGATCTGTGATTTGCTCTATACCTTAGACACCGACGGAGTCACCAACATGATTCACGATGCAATGCTTTAACGGAAAGAAAGGCTTGAGCAAAGCAGAGACCTAGTCATTGAAATGAGACCTGAATTTGTTGACGCACTCTCTAGATGCCTCAGCTTCAGCAGTAAGTTTACTCTCTTTACCTTTCCTTTGTAGCCGAGAGAGGCAAAGCTGTGAATCTCATGAAGGACTCATCTAAAAGGAAGAGAATAAGAGATGAAATTGAAGAGGTGAAAGATTATGAGACAGCCTTGAAGTCAGACAGGCAGCTCTTTCTATAAGAAACTAAGAGGCTGAAGCAAGAGCATGATAACTTGGAAAGTGAAGTACTTGACTTACGCAAAATGAAGGAGCAAGTTATGCAAGACTTCGGCTCTCAGAATCTGGAAGGGCAGGTGCAGAACTTCAGCCTTTGACTTCTGCTGGTCTCTATTCTCATCCATTCTCTGAACACTACTAATAGAAAGAGTTAGAATATGGTGAATTCTTTTAGAAATTAAGCTTTAAAATCATCTTCTTTTTAACCCCTCTCTTTAGGGGTTCCTATGATCTATATCACTTTTCAAGTTTCTCTTTTAATTTGAAGCCTTCTTCAACCAGGCTTCCATACTTTCTTCGACCTCTTCATGCTCCTTGTAAGTTTCACTAAAAGACTTGTCTCTGCAACTCCTCCTTACAAGTATAACTCACTTTTCAACTAAGTCCTTAATCTGCTCTGCCTTCTCATAAGCCTTCCTACTTCTCTTATTAGTCTATTTCTTTCCTTCCTTGCTCTTCGATCTTTCTCTGCCTGGCTCTTAAGTGATCTCCTCATATTGGCGCCTCACGCCGTTTTTGAAGATCTTCTCAACTTCACTAATAGGCTTGTCTTAGAGCACAGGGTTCTGGCTCATCTTCTCTACAATGAATTCTATGATAGAAGGTTAATAGAACCCTAATTTACTTTGAGTGTCTGGCTCTTCAGCCACAGCTTCAGTTTTCATTTCCTCTTCAGAGGCCTTCTTTGCTTCCTCGATATCCTTTTTGGCTCCTATGAAAGAACTTTCTACTTTTTCGACTATCTTCTCCACTATAGCCTTTACAACTGCAACTTAATGATCGATGGCTATAATCTATTCAGAAGGAACTTCGGGCTCCTTTGCTTGATCAATAATATCCATATCAATAGCTTCTTATTTGTCTTACAAATTAAATTATACTTCATTGAACTTTTTGTCTAATATAAGGTCGATCTCATTCTACTCTACGTAAAGAAGCTACTCAGCACTATCTTTGGAGTTGAGTCTATACAAAACTCTTTGCCATCTGCCCTTAGTATTAAGTCTTCCAATTCTTCCTATAATCTGCTCTTCAGACCTTTTAGAGAAGACATCTGCGATGATGAGGTAAGAACCTCCGTTCTAGTTGATTTCATCATTCGTCTGAATGTCAGTCCCTCTTCCATGAGCTTCATTCAGCAAGTATATTCCATATTCCTTTTTCGCATTCTTCATTAAGTATCTGCCTTCAATCATGGATTCGATATTGACGGCTTGCCCTCTGCTTAAACTTGTGAAGTCGTAGCCCGATCTCAAAAGGCCTATCTCTATTGCATTATAGTTAGTCGAAGCCACTATTAGAACTGGGGAGTGGCTTAGCTGCTCTAATATAATTTCTTTGATCTTAGCCAAGTAATCACTCTAATTAGTGCTCACAAACACATCCGGGTATTGAGTCTTTCTATTTCCCTAGAGTTTATCAAGAGTGGAATACTACAGGTGTAGCTTGAAAAGCTAGCTTTAAACAGTTCTCTTCAGTAAAAGAGAGATTGCTTCCAGAAAATCCTATCACTTTATGAGCTTGCTGAAAGTACTCAAGAGAGTTGATTATAGTATCAACAGAGCCATCAAACATAATCCAGTCGTACTCGTCCACTAATACGTAGCTTTGCTACCATACACTCACAGCCTTGCTGTTCTTTTGCATCTTCTTTAATTAGGGCTAAGTGTAGAAATAGATGCCAGTATCTTTGGCAAAGAAGTTTAGATTGCAATTAAGCTACATTGCTTTAATGACTCTCTAGTATCGTTTGAAGTCTCTTTGCACTAAGTGCTCATTCTTGCTGAGTATAAAGACTGATCTTTAAGTTTTAAGAGCAATAAGGATTGCTAAAGCAATGCATATTAGGGTCTTCCCATTGCCAATACCAAAATGAATGAAGTGATTGCTGTTAAGGTTGACACAGATATAGTTTAAACATAAGACCTGAGAGCAGTAGAATTTGAAGCCTAAATTTTACTCCAAAGTTTCTAAAACGGCACTTACTCTTAAGAGTTCCTTTGGAGACCTGCTATTGAATCTGGATGCTACTTGGTTACATAAGTTCTCATTCTTGAATAGCTAAAGAAGGTCATTAACAGCCTTTTCAGAGAAGGCTTCCATAGTACTTGGCAATTGCATTATTCTATCAAGGTCAGAGAAGTCACAGTTTAGACAGTTGTCAATAGTGTGAATGCTTAACTATACATTTTTCTCGACTTGCGCATTCACAATCAACTACTATACTTTCCTGATTTGTTCAATCTTCCCTACCCATTATTGATCTCTGCTTTGCAGTCTTGAAGCAAGGCCTTTCATAAAATGCACCATTGAGACTTTGTCGATGACTTCTTGCTTTTATAAGAAGGTTGCCCTTGTTGAAGATATGTAGTCTTTTAAAGACTCTAAGTTAGGGGCAGAGCATAAGGCACATATTCTTACAAAGTACTCTGTATACTCTACAGGAATGTCTCTTATAAGGTTCAATCCACAGTCTTGCTTAAGCAAGATAATAAAAGGCACGTTCATTATAAAGAAGGAATTTGGTATTAGTTTGATGACCTAAGGGTCAATTGAAAAGTAGTGCCATGTTTAAGCCAAAAGCTGAATGATGCCTGGATTAGAGTCGTTTAGCTTCTAGACTATAGCAAGCTGCTTACTTAGACATGTTGCCTCAGTAATAAAGACCAAGTTGGCTAAGCCTATAGCTTGTCTAGCATTGGGTGACCTTATAAGTAAGAGAATTGCTTCTTATATTAAGTTCTCTTCTGGCTGATATTTTTCCCCTGTATAGTAACTGAGGGCAGCCAAGAAGATACGAGCCTTGGAGTCTTAGTCTAGCTTTTAGTTACTTGAGATCAACTCTGTAATTAAATAGAAGAGCCCTTGGTTCACTTAGGGTTCATTTGCCATCTCAAAGTGCTAAAGGAACGAAAAGAGTGATTGGGTGTTGCGGGCCATTATATCTTGAAGGATCTGTTCCTTTTATTAATAATTTGATTATTTGAAACTTTCAAAGTGCTTGACCAACATCTCATGGCCAATGATTGAGCCATAGTTAATAACCAGCTAAGGTAAGGGTCTTGGAGCTTGCATTGATTCACTTGCTAAGCTCACAGTAGTCTGGAACTCACTCACCTTCATTTCCTCGTTTGAGAGGGAGTGGTTAAGATTTTCAGAGACCAGTGACTTGGTATCACTGCTGTTCTTGGCTTTCTTGCTTTTGTTATTGTTTATAAACTTTCTCACAACGTTCTTAAAATCCCATGTCTTTTAATAGCCTTTGAAATCCTCCTGCTACAACAGGAGACTCAAATCATAGTTGTTGAAATGTAGGAATTCCTTTGCTCTATTGATTTTGACGCTATCTTGGGCTCCCTTGTACTCAGCTTTAATGCCCTTCACTTTGCCGCCCTCATCAATATTAGCCTTGGCTTCAAGATTTTCAAAAATCCGATCACCCTGCTCAAGAAGTTGAGCTAACTATTCATTTGAATTATCATTCCTTAACTCTAATATAGGTGCTTAGTAAAGGAAAAAAGCTTACCAGGGCTTCGTTCTTCAATCTATAGGGGAAAAGACTCAGCAAGCTGATCCCGCTCTTGGGCTGGATTCATGGTATTTTTAAGTTTTGATTATAGTATTATATACTGGATTTTTTAATTTAATAGGTGGATTATTAAAAAATACCACTGGATTCTTCAAATTTACTATAAGAAAAACCTCTCTCCTTCACTTATCCAGTGGATTTAAAGAGCTACAGCCCGCAAACCAGTTCAAATGCATTGCTTATGTTAATACCAACATATAAAGGTGAAAAAAGTAGGCTTGCAAGAAATGGCGGACCCGCCATGGGTCTTTTGAGTGCTGTTCGAGTCTGGCCTCATTGAAAATTGGCTTTTTGGAAAAATCGAAAAATCCGAGGGCCTAATGGTGAATTCAACCCTATACTGTTCATAACGTACATATAACCAGTAGAAATGTGCAGTGAAAGTAGAATGGAAAGCAAAGGCACTCGTTTTCGAAAATCGAGGTCATGGTTGAAGGGTGTCCAGACTGGCTTTGGATTCTAGACTTCAGACTGGATTTTAGACCCTATAAGAGGGGGAGTTTATACTAAAGTTGAATTTTTTCAAAAAGTAGTTGGGAAAGCTACTGGATTTTATGGACATATGGACTAAGTATAGAATAAGGAACATTTTCAACAATATATGATCACTAGAACACTCAAACTGCTATTAGCAGCATTCTTAAAGACTCTCTTTCTAAGACTCTTGAATTGGCCCTCTCATAATAAGTTAAATTGTGAAGTATGGAATTTTGCTATTTATCGATATTAAATCATCACTATACCAACTTATACATTTATCACGCATATATGTATTGGGGTTTATATATATATATATATATATATATATATATATTTTGATTAAAAAGATAATGATAGATATATACATATAAAAGAATTTGATATGATTACAATTTATAATAAAATACTATTTGAGATTTAGAAACAACTAAATATTCAAAAAACAAAATATATTAAGACGTTTAATAAATTTCTTCTATGTTAATCTTTCAGTTCTTACTTGGATTTCTGATGAAGGAGAAATATAATTTAAATCTTATTTGACTCAAAATAATAATCTTGACCTAATGTAGAAATTTACTAAAGATAACATATTGTATTTTAATAATTACTTAATTTATGCTCATATTGTAGGTAGATTTGATTTGAATTTGCATGTTAGAGATGTGTTTTATAAGGACAAAGAAGTCTCATTTGATTTATTGGGAATTACAGAATTAAGAGGCAGTTGGATGTCTTTTAAAACATTTGCTTATAAAAATGACAAAAAATATTCAAATGATTTTAGAGATTCTTTTAAAATATTTTAATCGAAATTATCAAATGTAACATAATCATTCTGCAAAAATAACAAGAAAACACATTTATATTTTATAATTTTAGATTAAATCATATTAGATTCAGATTATTAAATTGAGGATTTCGAAAAATCTGTATGAAAAAAGTTTAGAGCTACAAATACAACTGAATCCAATTTAATAAAGATTCATAGATTATAATAATTAAAATTTATTAATTAATTATTTTATACTAAGTTGCAAAACTAAAAAACGCTTGATAAATGTTCATGTCTCTTGCTTCTTCAACTATTTCCCTAGGTATGTGTAGTTAAGTCTAATATTGTGAGGTCTTGAAAATATTTCTAGGTTTAATCTGTCTGGTGCCATCTGTCGAATAAAATCGTAAATCTGTTCCGGTCTTTCAGAATGCTTGCTTACCTTTGAAAAGATAGTGTTATCAGTCACGTGATAATTTAGCATATCTGAAACAAAGCCTTTTTCCGAATCAAAAAGCTCTCACTGTTATTTGCTTTATATATCCCCGAGCCTCTATGCAGTTTCATATTTTTCGTCAATTTAATCCACTCGCCTTTCTCAACTTCATCATGGCCATGTTTTTTTTAGAAATTTTCTTGCAACCTCTTTCTTTTAGTTGACGTACCAAATAATTACTTTACCTCACTCTTAAACCAGCTCAATTCGCATATTCAGAATTTCTTCATCTTTCATTGTCTCGTAAGGAAGCTTTTACTTAATTCTCCAAGGAGGGTCTATTAGTACCACCTCATAAAGCCTTATCTTTACATAGCATCTTTTGCTATATCTTCCCATATTTTAAGTTCCATGACGTCGCCTTCAAGTAATACAGGGTCAGTAAATATTTTGTAAGTTATTTCCTTAACTTTCTACTGTATGGATACAAGCTTGTAGCCTTTTGAGATTTCAAGTAAAACCCTAGATGGCCCTCTGGAAAAAACATTATTTTAATTTATTAACTTTCTTTTTTTCAATAACTTTGGTTTTATTTTGCTTGAGTTTGCATCTTTTCTCATGTCTGTCGCAGTTGAATGCCCTACCAATAATTTCAAAGCATAAAGAGTAGGTGCGATTTTTTAGCTTTTCATCTTTCCTCATTGCCTAATGAATTTCTCTGTAATAATTTGACTGATGAACTTCCAACGCATTTAGACTATCATGGGAGGTTGGAACTACGCAGTAGTTACAGGTATACTTTAGCACAGTACAAATTATCTATTTCTATTCTTTCTAATGCATAGTGATTCTTTGGTTTTTATTTCTAATCTATTCTGAGTTATGATAGAAAGTTTTTCTTTTCTACATATTATTTGAATATTTAACTGAGTAAAAACTTAGGCGGCCATATTTTGGAGTAAAAAATAAGGCTGGAAAATATGAGAAGGGTTTAAGGGTTTTCTCTTGCCATCACTGCAAAAAGTTCTCATTTTTTTCTATCCTTAATAATTATTAATAATATTATTAATACTCAATTTATATAACCAAAGTATTAGAATTATTATAAAATTATTAGTATGTTGAACATATTCTATCATGTTCTAAAATAAGAGCCATTCTATGGAAGTGAATGACTGCTTAAAGATTATAGCTTAATTATAATAATAAACTAACTTTAAGTGTTTATTTTGATGAGATTTGAGTTTGTTCTACTAATACCTATTTATTGAAATGGCTTTAAATCTTAAATATTTTCTTCAGCTTAATATGACAAAACATCTGTCGATTTAATTAGTTTTCCATTGAGTTAATCCTTAAATTATTGGTTCTTCTAAATTAAGTTGCCTTTCTGCTAAATTAATTATATTAATAAAACCCAAGTTGCTATCTTTCTTTGGTTGTATAATATAGAAGGGTCTGTGAAATACTAATTAAACTATTGAGATGATAAATTGGACTTATTTTATATAGAGTAAAAGACGTTATTTAAAAAAATATAGTTAGTATGATTTAAGCATGAATAAATTACATTACTCTAATTATAATTATTTCAATTAAATTTACTGTATTATATGGTGCTGACAGACTTCATGTTTGTTTATATTAAACTTAAATTAATAATTTATAATAAATTTTTACTATTCTTCAATATGAAGACTTTTTAATATAAACTTGTAACTTTTTTAATTATTAATTATAGTTTTCTGGCTGATATATTTCTAGACTTCGCTGGCATGAAATTTGTTAAAGTATAATACATTTTATTCATGTTTCAAACTTAAGATCAGAAATTTTAAATTTTTACTTTTATAGACTTATATAATTCTTTAAACATTTATAGTGCATGGAAAGTCGGGGTGTCCATAGTTATGATGTGAGGGAGTTTTAAAACAAATTTAGGTAAAAAAATGATTTGATTAATGGGTGTTGATACCAGGACGTCCCAAGATTACCAGGACGTCCCAAGATCATCATGACGTCCCAGGATCACCAGGATGTCTCAGAGTATTTAAAAGTATATTAAAAATTTCAAACCGTAACATGAAGTATCAAAAAAAGATTATATAAGAATCTTATCAGGCTGAGTCAAGGAGTGTTACCACTAGCGGTCTAATGAATGGCAGAGCCCATCCTACGATACTAAATCAAAATAATTAACAGCAGGGTCAAGGGGGCTTAGCTCTTTTGAAGAATCGGAGTCAACGCCTCTCAAAAAATATCTAAAGGTGATATTTATGAATAAGTGAAAAAATTATATTTAATCGTTAAATTAAAATCGTTAATAATTAATTAACATAAATACACATTGAAGTATATTAATAAATAATCATACAAGATCACTTAGACATGATACATAAGCATTTTTTTGAATTGTAAGCATGTGGCATACTATCAATAAATATTTAACGTTTGAAATTCTAATCATTACTATAAATCAAGTATACTTTCTCAAAAAAGTATATAGACATGCTTTTACGATTGTGAGAAAAACCAATGTCGCACACATAAATTATTAAAAATGGTTTAAAAAAATCTTGTCCCAATACATACTCTTTGCAAGTATTGCGAAAGATCCTGTTAATTAATTTTCCTAATATTAGAAATATTAGTGAATTGTTGATTATATAATAAAGTTTTCAGATTAAAGCATGTGGTGCATCTGTAATAAAGTTTTGTGGAATTTTATAAGTATTATTAAGACTTAATTAAAGCTTGAGCAAGATAGCTATCTTTTACAAGGTCATGTTCAGATGAACGAGACTTAAAAATTAAGAAAATAATTAATTTTCATTTATTTAATATAAAAACACATATAAATATATCTAAAGTATGCCATTTTTTTACCCTTAATATATATATAAAATAAATTCTAAATTAATAAAGAATTTCCCAACATTAATTAAAAATAAGGCTTAATGCAATTGTAATTATTGATAATAACCTTTTTGTACAATTTTTAATTTTATATTAGAATTTTATTTATTTGACTGATATTTCTAAACAAGATATGTTATCCAATTAAATAAATAATAAATTTTACTATTTTTGATTGACGGAATATATTAGAATTGGAAAAACTAAGTATAATTAAAATATATGATCTTGCATTACATATGTAAGGTTAATGCATCCTCTCTCATCTAACATTAAAATATAGATTATTGCATATATAATGTGCATGAAGCATTTATTTATCAAATATTATTCATCAAATAATATTTTTATTATTATTTTTTTAATAGACTAAAAAGGTTTATAGTGATTGAAGCTTTATATATAACTCTAGTATTTTTAAAAACACACACATATAGTAAAATTTGAATGATAAATTTTATAATTTATATTTGATTAAATAAAAAATATTTTTATTAGATTTAATGTATTTCAGCAATATGTAAAACTTTTTTTAAAAATGAATAGGTTATAATAATCAGCTTTTTTTTTATTAAAGCAAGCTTTCTTTGATTATTATTTATTATTAATAAAAATTTATATTTAAAGAAATAGTAAGTTTTATTTTTTTACACTAATATTTAATTTGAGACGTCCTGATGTCAACACCCGGATTAATTTCCTGAGATTTAATAGTAAGACTAATTTATTAAACTTTATAGGGGGTTACTTTTTACCAAACGATGAGCATGTCACCATGAGATATATCAAATTTTTCTATGCAGGTGACAAGCTGCTCCTAAAATCAGGTGAAGTTGTGCAGCTCAATGTTCCATATTACGAAGAACTTTCGGTCAAAAATATATTCAAACAGTTTCAGGAAGATGAGGAAATAATGAAGTATATGAATTATTATTCTGACTATAAAGTAATACCTGACAGAAATAATTTCTATGGGGTACTTGGCACCCTACATACCAATTACTTATCATAACTAATTAAGCATGCAAATAGAATAAGGAATATAAGCAACAAATAAGAAGAAGAAAAAGAAAAAGAAAAGATTTTCATTCAAGATGTAGTCTATAGATAATTGCAAGGGGAACCATTTTTTTTCAAGTAAGATAAAAACATATAAAATTAATTATTTAGAGTCAAAGGGCAGGCACTCTCCATGCTTAAACTAAAGTCAAAGCCTTGTTAGCAGAAAAAGAAGAGAGATAGTATCATGAGATCTCAGCCTCATTTTCTGATTACAAGACTGACATTTTAAGCAAAAGAGCCCCTAGTGAATAGCTAAGAGACATTATAAATACTAAAGAATCTGAATTTGGGAGAGTGTCAGAAAATTATTCCATGGAATGAAATTTAGATAACATTATGAGAAACAAGTGAGCTCATAGATAAGAGTGAATATAATCTAACAAGTTTTTCATAATATCCAAATGCCTCAATATTATTCTTCTAACTGCTTCTGCTTTCACACTCTCATGAATGTTTTAATATATTTATGTGCTTTGTTTCACTAATTTTAAAGTCGTTTGCTATTATCTCCTATTTATACGATTTCTTGATAATTGAAAATACTTCCTCTATACAGTAAAACTCGGGAGAGTATGGAGCATTAAAAAGGCAAACCCAATTATATGAATTGATCTTACTCTACTCCAATCTAACAACTTCTTTACTTTCGTTCTATATATGTAGATATTCAATCATTTAAGCAGTCTCTACTAAGTTGATCGATTTAGGTTTGATAAAGTAGCCCTCAAACCCGGAGTCCATACTTATTCCTACTATTGCTGCGAAATTTCTTAGTTTTAAACCAATCTTTTGAAGCTTTTAATTTTCATTTTTTCTTGCCCATGAGCACTGCTAAAGCTAATATGGTTTAAAGATTATTTCATCAATTTGTATGATTTTTGGGTTTTTAGTAACCTAAGCAAATCTCTCACACCTTTATTATTGAATTCTTGAAAGTTTAACAGTACTGAGACTTTTAGTGTTTCGCATAATTTTGTATTTGATCTTATTTTTCTTGTAGATATACTTTAGTTAGAAAGGGGTAATTATAAATTCTGGAAACTTTCTGTGAAAGAGGATAGCCCTGGGATGGAGAGAGAACACTTTTTATTCATCCAAAATAAACTTGCTTATTATATAGTTTAAGTGGTCTATAGCTAGCTTTTACTTTTATAATTTTTTATCTTTCATATTTTAATTATCCTTTTCTTTTTATTTAGAGCACACCTATCTGGCAAAACTTCTTGAAACTCTTAGTATCTATGAGATATCTTTTATAGTATGTATGAGTATTGAGTCTTTTTTAGGATTTGTAGTGCCATAACGTATCAATAAAAACATAGTTATAGACCTTGTTCTTGTAGAAATGATTTGTTTTGGACTTCATAGTATAGTTATTATAATTGTGAGAGTTATAAAATTATTATATATTACTGAGAATAAATTATGATTGATTAAGTTTTAGAAGAAGCAATACCATATCATAAAATATATTGATTAGGATTATTAGAGGAGCTTTTAAGATTTAATGATTTCTATTTATAATTATATAAAAATCCAGTTTTTAATGCGAGAACAATTTTAGGAGGGGTGAAAAAATTCTATTTTTAAACACATTATAATATAAACACACCGATTTATAAGCATAAAAAATAAGATTCATATATCAGAAAAACTTATGGAGTGGTTATAATAATATTATGTATTTCGGACATATTGAGAAAGAGCTTTATTATTATGATTTTAATTCAAAATACCCTTATGTTAGGTGTAAAGCTTTACCATATGATTATCCGATGTTATAAAAGAAAATTATCTAAAACATCAATGTTCAGAGCTTGGAAAATAATTTATATCAAATTCATTTGTGTAAGAATTCAGAACAAAATACTGGAATAATATTTGAACATGGTTTTGATTATAACAATAAGATGATCGCAATTTCATTATTGGAATCAAAACCCCAAAACCCCTTAATGAGGTTTATAAGTGCTTTGATTTGTAGGGAATTTGTTAGGGGTTGGGGTTATTAATTAAATGCGAGACAAAAATAGCAAGCTTTTGGGGTCTATTTATGATGAAGAGTATATAGATTTAGTGTTTAAACTGCGATATGGAGTTGATATATACAGTGAATAAATCAAACCAGTACTAAACTATAAGTCTATTGCGCTACTCATAAAGCGAAGTCCGTCAACTGTTCGTTCCCACTGTCTTATAGCACTATAATTAAAGAAATAGTAGCTAAATTCTTAGCCTAAGAGGTAGTCAAAGTTTCTATAGAAGCATATTGACTATCTTATTAATGATAAAACTTTGAAGTATTGGGCTCACTTCTCTTTAGACCAACGAGCTACTATGTTTCATCGCCAGTTCCCTGAGTTGAGATCTCTGCTTAGTCTATAGCCAACATTTATAAACGAAATGGTATTTCTTACAAAGGTGTTAATCGTATAAAGAGAGTGATTGATTTCACTCTGCCATTTTACAACAATAACCTAAATTATATTTATAATTAAATGCAGAGAGCTATTACTAATAATATTAAGTTTATACATGCTGACGAGGCTGTGTTTACCTTCAACACTTTTATCTAGAAATCTTGGTATAAGAGGCATAGTAATATAGAAGTATATGACTAGAAAGTCAAGGTATAAACAATGGCAATTCTGGGAGGTATTAGCGAGGATGCTGGTTTAGAAACTTATGTTATTCATCCTCGCTCTATTAAGACAGAGCAGTACATTAAGTTCTTAGAGCAGCTAAGAGAGAAGTACCCTGAATAAGAGATTATACTATTCGTTGATAATCTTTCTGTTCATAAGACTAAAGAAACAAGGAAGAGTTATGAGCAACTAAGAATAACGCCAGTGTTCAACGTACCTACAGTCCATAGTTTAATGGAATTGAGTTCTACTGGGGTATATTAAAAGGCCATTACAAGAAACTGCTGCTATACCACTTGATGCATGACCTACCTATCGATACAGTAAAATTTATTAAAAGCTCAGCGAAGAGAGTAGATAATTTATTGGCTTTAAAGTGTGTGAAAGAAGGGAGAGTGAATGTATATAAATAAGTTTTGTAGTTAAGTTAATGAATATATAAGTAACATTTAGAATTTTTTAGAGAGAGCTGGCTTCTCTTTCTTTTCTTCTACTTCTTGCTTCCCTCCTCCTAAGTTTCTTCTCTTGCTGCCAGCTCCAGCATCTATATTCATTTACTCTGGAGGCTAAATATTTGAATAAAGTCTCTTGCTAACTTCATACTTTGTCTGCGACTTTCGCCCTCTATGAAGCTTGCTCGATTCCTTCATCAAGAAGATGCCAGTACCAGATTTTTCTAAAGAGTTAAGCTACAAATCTTACTTGAAATATAAGGGTGCTTCTGCAGCTCTGATAGCCAGCTCTCACTTATCTTGATCCCTTGTTTATCCTTATCTTCTGAAGAGATGCTGTACCTTTTCTTATGAGATTCTTGAATAATTTCTTTCAAGTAATCACCTTTTATTGTTGCAAGTATGCCAAAGAAGTAGTTTCTTTCAGGAAGTTTATTTGACAACTGCTTCTTTGTAGGCAGGTACAACGAAACCTCTGGGTCATTCATTGCATTATCATATAAATTAGTCACAGAGATTTCAGGATAGTTTGGAATCTCTGCAAACTTTACATCTTAAGTTTTTAATGCTTTCTTCTCTTCGCAGAGTATGGCTCTTAAAAATGAAATTTTAGTACCTTCCATCGTTGGGAGGAACAAACCAACTACATAATCAAGATGAGTTACTATGAGTTCATTACCTTGCTGCACCAGGTAGCGGTGCAAATCCTCCTTGCTTCTAAATCTTTGAATCAATTCTTGTGCTTGCACTCTTTTCATTGCATCATTCATTGACTCCATCTTGTTTACAGATCTAAGAAATGATATTCAAATTTAAGTTTATTGATTTCAATTATATACTTCTGTAAAACTTACTATTAAATATGGGCATCCTATAGGAGGTCAACCTCTAAGAAGGATATGGAGAAGGTTTTGAGAACTGGTTTCAAACTTGAGAGATTGATATCAATTTCTACTGTTATAGTTCCATATTTTTAAATTTAAATTGGTACGTACTTAATTAGGAGCAGCTCCTAAAATGCTAGTACTTAATTAGGAGCATTAATTAAAGCTAGTACTTAATTAGGAGCACCCTAATTTTAATCATAAAATCACAAAATACCTCCTAAAGCAGTACGTACTTAATTAGGTGCACCTCCTAAATCGGTACGTACTATAATCAACTTATTATTGATAGTAAAAATGGTTACTTTCTCACCCATTTTTAGAGCTGGTTCGTCTCTTAGTGCTCATTTATCTTCGCTAATACTCTAAGAACTTCCCTTGATACTTGTAGGCTTGCAAAGCTCTCATATAAGCTCTCAGTTATAGAGGCAGTTTTATAATTTTAAATTCAAATTTAAATATGAGCGCTAACATTTTAAGAAAAACAACAGCACTTCCATAAAACTAAATGAGACTTACCTTTGGGAGCAATAAAAAGTGTGATAGCTGCGAGATGAACTCTCATAAGGAACTACCAGAGCTATCACTTGATGTCTCTGTTATTAAAATTGAAATTAATAATAGAAAATTAATGGCAAACAAGTGTGTGGGAGACAGAGAGGAGGAGAAAGGTATTAATGAAATTCCTATACAAACTGAAGAAGTTGAAGTCTATTTTTGTGAGTTATGTGAGAGAGAGATTTTGCTCATAAATCAAGCTGGTACAGACATATGAAGGAGCATAGAGAAGCAAAGCCCACTGTATACTTAAAGCATGATAAAATAGATGGAAAGTATGACTGCTTTGAGTGCCATAAGCAATACTCTCATACAAGAGACTTAAAGAAGCATCTATTAAAAGCTCACAAGAAAGATATAGAAGTTGAGAATCATGAAGTTGAGCTGAAGCTTCTAAACAAAAGAAAAGCGAGGGAATATTCTAAGGTCGTAGTACCTGAATAAGCTAGAGAGTTAGAGTACGTTAAGAAGGCACGCAACCAACTGACCTCTGAAATAACAAAAATTATGATCAAGATTCAATACAAGAAAATACCGGTTCTTGCTTAAATTGACCTAGACACTTCTCTTTAAAGCTACCTTATAATAGAAGACTCCTTTGATAAGAAAGTTATCAATGATCATCAATACGCATACAAGGTGTATTCCTTAAACTATCTCTTAAGTGATGATAAATATCAGATGGAGTTTACAAATGAGTATCAAGTACTCACTTAAGCTTAGTTTAAAGAGTGTAGTTACTTAATCAAGCTAGATGCTGTTCTTCTTGTCAAGGATCATGTCGCTCTCAGACTCCCACTCTATGAAATGACCCTCAGAGATTTTATTACTGATCAAAGGAATCATAAGTAGCTTGCTTTGATAGCAACCTAAACCTTACAAGGTATAAAAGAGTTACATAAGTTAGGCTTTGTTCATAGAGATTTGAAGCCTGAGAATATTATGATAAACTTCTCACCTGTAAGAGTGGCAATTATTGACTTCAACAGAGCATTAAGGGTGGAAGTATCAAGGCTAGGAAGTGTTATGGGAACTCCAGGCTATTATCCTGAAAGAGAAGACTGGAGAGATGGAGATTATTAATGGGATGTGTGGGCTTTAGCAGCAATAATAATAGAGTGCGATATGCCTCGCAACGATTACTACTCTACCAGGTGTGAGAAAGATGCTAAGCAAAGAATCAAGTAATTTATAGACAAAACCAGAGTCTCTCAATCATTAAAATAAATGGCAGAATCAATAATATTAAAACCAAACTCTAGATCAGACATAATATTAGAGCAGATAGAGTTGTGGTTAAGTAAGATAAACTTCAGACCACTCCCACATGATCCTAAAGTGCATTTTGAGTGATTAAATTAAATAAATTTACTATAAATTTCACATTAAAACCTATTAATAACCCCAACCCCTAACAAATTCCCTACAAATCAAAGCACTTATAAACCTCATTAAGGGGTTTTGGGGTTTTGAATGTGGTTGTATATATGGTATTCAAGGGTAAAGATTAGAACAGTACTTGGAAATAATGCAATAATAAGAGGATTCTTTATTTGTATTATCAGAGGTCGTCAAAATATAAGAAGAATAATAAAGCTAATAAGATTTTGATATGCAAATTAAAACTTACAAACAAGGCTATATATTGTTGAATAATCCTTTTTTATAAGTAAGAATCCCTCTAACCTAAGTAAAAGAAAACCCATTTTTATAAATACCGAGAGTAATTTATCTCGATTATGAATCAATACTTTATGTTATGAAAGTTGAATATGATTTTTATATTTTAGATGGATTAATTTTTATAAACTTACACCATTGAAGAAAAGCATGTTTGAAAATTTATATAAAATTGAAAAAAAGAATCAAGACAAGAACAAGATTTCTTAATAAAATTATAGACAGCTGGTCGGATGACACTTTGTAATAACTTAGTGAAAAAGTCCATAGTAAATTAGTTAAATCAAACTTATATGATAACTTTTTAAAACATATATATATATATAATCAATTATAAATTAACGAAAAAGTCATTTTATTAACAAATACTAAATGAATAGCAAATATTATAAGTTCTAAAAGATAATATTTAGACATAAATTGTTAAATAATGATGTGTTAAAATTTATCTAAAATTATGATTAATTCTGATTATGGATTTTTCGTATTAGGAATATACAATAAAGACTAGATAATATTTATCTAAAAATATATTAAATAAGATATTTAGTATTTTTCTGAAGACAGATCCATGGACTAGGACGAGTTGGGTGTAGCCACCAACTCCATAAGAGGATGCCTGGTTCTATCCCCACGACCTGCTAACAGTTTTCACCGGCGAGAGAGCTCAAGTTCCTCTACCACTTTAGTTACTATAGAATGGTTACATATGCATGTCGTGGTCCATGGATCAGTACTCTTCAGTCAATCACCCTATATATAACATTAAAATCAAACCAACTTACCGGTGATAAGATAATAGTTTATCCAAGATATCCATGCACATCGTGAACTTCATCAGTGGTATCTTCGAGAGTGGCATGTTTAATAAAAATTAATGAATTACTAAATAATAAACTATATAAATAATAATTATCTTCTGCTTTGAATTCTAATTATATTATCTTAACGCCTATACCCTAGTTAATATCTATTTCCATCTATTGTCTGAAGACAAATTATATTCTTGAACAGAATGGAATAACACACAATTTTAAGAGTTATTAAAGATAGTAACGGTGTGGATTTTAGTGTCGCAATTGCATCTTATATTACATCTTAAGCGAGAATGTTAACATGTAAATTAATATATTATTGTTTAATGAGAAATCATAAAGTTTTAATGTCTGAAACGGATTCAATTATCATAACACTCAAATTATCTGATTATCCAGAAATGATATAATAGTATAGATATAATGATCCAGAAATAGTTGAATTAGCTTCATTAAAAAACAAATTAGGAATGAATAAAATATATGATAAAGATGGAATAATACTGTTATAATCCACAGATCTCGAATATTCTGATTATTATGGAATAGGTTGTAAAATATATGTCCTTTATGTCAATACTGCAAAAATAGACATTTAAAATAAATTTTAAGATTTAATTGCAGAAATTGATGAAGAAGAAGTAATTACATGAGAAGAACTAAAATTAGCTTTATAAAGAAATTATCTATCTTCGAGATATGAGTATGGCTATAAACAATCTCACTAGAAATCTGTTATTTAAAAATTAAATGGTTTTAAATAAATGAGTAAAGAATCACTATAAAATTTTTAAGAATATTGAAATCTTGAAAGTTAAAAGCATTAACTTAACTGTATAATTATAATTTGGTTTAAAAACATAAACAATCGAACAAATATTAGTATTCAGATATTTTTATTTAAGAAATTTATTATTATTACCCGAAGATTCAATAAAAACTGCTTTTTAAATGGAACTAAAAAAAACATCCAAAAAAAAGGTTTTGTATTGGTATAAACGTTAAAAGGAATAATACAAAAAGTAATTAAAAATAGTAATTAATAATAATCATTATTATTATGGTTACAGGAGATCAGCCACCAACAACAGCAAAACACAGATTTGAAGTAAATGAAGACGAGGGACATGGCTCCCTGGAAAAAAACTTGACTTATTCTTACTGTAAAGTTACTATAGGCGAAGTGCCAAGTCTTCAACCTTTTCTTGGCTTGAGAAAAACCAAATTCACTGATACCAGAGCTTATGAGCAAGAGGAAGGTTTCACCATTAAGTATACTTGTTACTACAAAACCAGATACAACGATAATGTCTCCGACCCTAAAATTTAATAAAAATTAGCCTAGAAGTTGAAGAGAGCGGACGCATGGAAACTCAACCTATATGTTTTATTTATTTCACTCTAATTCACTAATTCACATAATAAAGAATATTATAAACTTAAACATCATTTATATTGATGTATCATGCTACAATTAGACTTTTAGATTAATTGATAGAACAACTCTCATTCAGTGCCAGTGTATTTGAGTTATATTTTTGTTGTTCGTTTTTAAAATACGAAATATATAAAAAATATTTTATTATTCTATAGTTCCCAATGTAATCTTATATCAAAGCGTCTAGGTTTTATTATTAAAAATTTTAAATTGGACAATATTAAATACATAATTATAATATTTTTTAGAAAGACGCATATAACAATATTAAATGTTTTATTTATATTTGTCTTTATAGGGACGATTGAGATAAATCAATGCATTTTAAATGTGCTATTAAAGTGCTATAGATTCTTTTAATTTTGATATATATCTGAATTGTTTAAATTAGGATTGTTCCTCAAATAAAAGCATAATTTGAATTTGAATAGGAAGTTGTAATAAGTTAAATTTAAATTTGAATTATTAAGGAATTATTATAAATATTTGGTTGCTTTTTGATTTTAACACTAGGTACTTATATATAATATATATATATATATATATATATAGGGGGTCTTCACAAAACAGAAAGCAACCAAATCTCAATGGTGAGTATTTAATCAAATTAATAAGAATAATCAAACTTAAAAATTATTCCTAACTATATTTCTAGAGCCACTCCATGCAAGACCCCTACTAATACCCAATGGACGACCACAAGAAATACCCAGCCTCGCCGCAGCTTTTGCCCTCCGTGTTGCCCCCATGGATGGAGATTGAACATCAGCAAGATCCAACAATGAGCTAGTCAGTGCTGGCCCCCAAGATGACATGCTTGCTGGAGAAAATCAGACATCAAGACCACAACACGAAGAGCATCTTAGGCCTAATGTCGATCCTCTTCGACCCCCACACCATCTACTGCCATCGAGACCGCATCCAGCAGGCCCTGGAGTGCCACATGGCCAGGAGGCGGCTGACATTCGCGTTTAGGACGCCCAGCAAGAAGGGGAGGAGGCCATTGGAGACTTGAAGATTAAGGAAGATGTCTAGTACTAATCACTTACTACATAGGACGCGCCCAAGGCAAGAGGTGGGGGCCCTATCTAGTACATGGTCAACAAGCAGCGACAGATATCCACGATTGGTCGACACCTGTTCACATCATCTCAATTAGAGTTCACTCAGATTGGTCACTCGCCCTCAATGTTGCCTTTCAACGAATGTGCCGATCCGTTCGAAAGCTGCTGACTGAATGAAGATTCCCTGGCCTGCCTAACGGCTAGCTATAAGCATGCTTTTGATTTCCTCTAAACAGAAATGGAATCCGCCAAGGGCATCCCGTCGCACATATGGGGAAGAGAACTGGCCACAATAGGAAGGGGAGAAGCCTGGAAGGATCTGCAGGTATATTGTCCAGGAGATCATCATCATCATCGTTCCAACTGCCAAGGTAATGGGTCTCAGGGCTCTCGCTCAATGCCATAGGATGGTTCCTCCAAATAAAGATGCTCCCTTATCTCGGCCCTGGGACACTTGTCTGAGTCGGTGACCCCATCTCCGTAGAGACAAACATGGAGAATCGAGTAATGCCTTTGACCGCCCCCCAGTCGAAGATTTTCCAGTGACTTCCCCTGCAATACTTGAATGGGGGTGTTATTGAGGAGGGAGAGCCAGAGAGGCGCGAAAAAAGAGACGATGACGGTGGCAACTACAGAATAGCATGCAGGGCTTGCTGCTGAGGGTCCAGAGGCGGCAGAGATGGCTTCAAAGGACAACACGAAGATAGCAGATGCCTTGGGGGTAGACCACAAAGTGATAGATCTGAAGAGTAAGAATAAGTACACGATTAAGATGGGGGTTTCAACCTCTCAGAGCCAATCCACAATAAACTTGGTAGAAGAACCATCAAGATGGAGGACTTGAGCACACATTCGATTGATGAACAGACCTATCAGCAATTCATAAGCAAATAATGAATAAGATGAAGTAAGAGTTGATCAATCACGGCAATTTGAAATTAAAGGATGAAATGCAAGTAAAATTAAATTTCATTTTAGAAATATTCGGGGTTAGTTTTTATAGTAATCCTTCTACATATAATAACTCAATCTATCATTTTTAATTAAAATTTTTATTCATCCTAATTTTCACATTATATTATATAAAAGTTCTAAAATTTACATCTTAAATATCAACATATTATTTACTATATTTTAAGAATTGTTTAATCTGGTTTGAACTTATATGTCATTACAAACATATTAATTATTTGAATATTGCTCTTATATTTATTAATATTAGTAAATGATGTTAAATAAATATTTATCAATTATATATTAACGACTGATTAAGAAAGAAGTTTAAAACTCAAATCCTAATTAAAAGGAAAATTACCAGTGAGCATTATCTATTAATCCTGAATTATACAAAAATCGGGTTATAAACGATTTTAGAAATTTCCCAAATTTGTTATATTATTAATACTGAATGATGTAAAAATGTCATCTATCAAACATCTCATACTATTTTGAATAATTAATATACTGATTTATGTTTATTTGATAATTATTAATAAATAATTATATTATATTATTAGGCCAAACTTATTATTGCTTCATACAGTTGTTGGAATAATTATCAAAATCGTTGATAATTTGAGTTGTTTTTTCATTTAGTAATAAACTTTGTCATATTGCAGGATTATCAATAGTTTTTCAATGACTATCTTAATGCCACAACAAATCAAAAATCATTTATGATTATTCACTCAACGTTTTAAATAACATGATTTTTTGTTGATCTTATATTTTCATTTCAACATATATATTGTTAATGTTTAAAAAAATTACACAAATTTAGACCTTGCGTTTGTGGTTATTATTGATATTAATTTAAAACATTAATATAGCCCTGCAAATATTTACAGAGAATCTGCTATCCAACCTTATTATAAATCTTGATTCGGCTTAATGTTATTCAATAAATATTTTGTAAAAATACCAGTTTAATCTTAAACGTACAATATAATAAATACATTATATTATCAGTATTTTAAATATTATGGACGATATCATTATTGTTTTATATAAATAGCAATAAATTATAAAATTATGCTTAATTATAATTTTAGGTGTATTTATCGGTACTATAAACATTGAAATTTGTGGTTGTAAATAGTAAAATAATAATTATAATGCATAATTTAATATTAAGATTTGTTAAATTGAATTATTTTAATGAAAATTCAGCAAAAGCTAATGAATCATAAACAGAAGAAACAAAATTAGAACATAAATTACTTTTTATAATCTGGAGACCTACTAACTAATTGATTTGGTTAACTTTATTTTATATAAATTTGACTGGAATCTTAAAGGAACATATCTGATAATTGAGCATTAAAACATCTATCATAATAGAAATTTGGATTGGATATAAAATATTAATTTTTTTATGTTTAAACCACTACACATTATCACTGTCAAAAGACCACTAGTATATAATGGTTACATACAAAAGCAATTTATCATGATTTGTTTTATTAAAATTTAGCCGCTTATTGGCGATTGCGATTAGATACTGATTAAAATTATTTTCATCAATTAATAGTGTTTGTAGTTAATTAATTTTATAAATTGACCATCCTTAAATTATTTAGTGTTATATCTTATTAGTTATTATAATAATTAGACAATAATCTACCGTTTATGTTGGTTGTTTACAATAAATTTAATATTCTTTTATTTTTTATTTTAAATTAGGTTATCCCATATTCACCCACATTACATAATTTTATCCTTGATTTATAGTTTTAAAATCGTGGTACATATCACATTTTTAATAAATAAATTCTTAACCTCTATATTAATTAATACCTCTTGTTTAAATATCTCCTATCTCGACCTTGTCATCAAATTGAGTTACATTATAAAATCCTGCTTCAATACCATCTATTTCATAATCATCTTTTTTGAATCTCCCATCGTTTTCTTTGAATCCACAACCATCTATTTTTAATATCTAATTGTGCATGTTATTTATAGTTCCTTGCGATTAATGATATAAAAGCGTTATAATAATTGCAAATGTAAATTAATTATAATATAATAAGCTTTAAAAATGAGCAACAGTTTTCTAGTAGCACGAATGCGTTCTGGAACAATGCTCTCTATTTAGAAAAATTTTGCAGCCACCAGCAGAATTGGAGTGAGATATAGATATCAAATGAGATTACTCAGTGGATGACGACTGCTACGAAAGAGAGATGACCATACTCGAGTTCAGACGTTTACCTCTCACTCTTCCTGAAAATTTCAGACACAAACTTGAGCAAAAACACCAGAACAGCCTCTGGAATTCCTCAGTTGTCATGAGGTATTCTCTATAGGAATGCTACTTAACTACCGAAATTTCCTCTAATGGTGCAAGTATTTTGGAAAGATGCAGCGAATTCAAGACAACTTTAGAAATCAATTCCATAATAAGATACAGTTGCTCATAAGCACAAGTAACAAGACTACTTACTACAAAAACTGATACTAGCTAAGCTTTGGTGTTTTTGCCAATGGTTGATGAAAGAAATAACTGATTTGAACTACTTACCTTCTATTGATATATTCCCTTAAAATTACATCTAATTACAAATCTGGCCGCATTTATTTTATTAATCACTCTATTCTATTGATTTTACTCTTTTATAATATTTTCAAACAACTAATAACATAAACAGATGATTATAAACATAAATAAATATAACCCATCATTTATAGATAGATATAATAAAATCAGATGCAATATATTTATATATGTTTTTATCAATTTGTTTTTTAAATTAATTGTTTGTTTTCCAATTTTATTAATTTTATATTTCTTTTTCCAATTTTTAATTGATTAATATGTACCATTAAAATTCACTTTTAATATACCCTATCATATGTAACCATTTTTAAATCCATAATCCAAATTATATACCATGTTAATAAAAAATGAATTATCTATTTATGCAATCGATAATATTGTGAATTTATTATGAATATATTTTAAATAAATTTTATAGTTAAATTCCCTATTACCACATTAAGATATTCATTTATAATTAATGAATATCCTTGCTATTCCAGAAATATCTAATATTGTCTAAATTATATTGAATTTTTGTGCTAATACTATTTACTACTAGCCTACTCTTGGCACATCGGGTAGTAAATCTGCATTAGTATTTTTATTATTGTTCTTTTATTAAACAAATAATTCATTTGGATAATATTTCTTCAAAAATTAATTCGCATTATAATTATAGTTTTCTTCTGTTAAGAGATGTTTTCTACATGGTTAAAGTATTGAAAGTGCTCTTATTATATATGTCAAATCAAATATTGATTTATAAGGATCATGTAACATATCGTGATTTTTATATCTTAATGATATAAATTCCAACTTTCTTTTATGTTTTTGTATAGTTCTTTTATTTGGAAGTAATATTTTATTCTTTATTAGTGATCTTCAATATGAATAATCTTATGATTAACCAACAAAATCTCTCCCCTCATTTTTATTCAATAATACAAAGGATTATTCAGTTGTAAGGGGTTTATTGAGGATTAATATATCGGCAACTTCCCCAATCCAATTGTACTATCTGGCTGAAGTTCTTGATGTATTTCTTTAATATATTTCTATTTTCTTGCTACAATTTATTATTTTTAATTCTAATCTTAAACATCTTCTTAATCTTGATCCTCTTCTTGTGGTTCAAATTATTCACTACCTTTTATATTGAATTTATCTGTAAATTTACTGTAAGATTTAAATTCATTTAAATCACTTTATGTAACAAATAATTAACTGAATTGTGAAGTTGTTTTCTTAAAATAAATTTTGTTAATATTTTTTATTCTTCCCTTCCTAATGATCTTGATATAAAGAAATAAGTTGTATTTTCTCTTACTTATTTACCTATTGCTTTAACAGAATGTCCCAAATTAATAATTCTTATTCATTTATATCTACCGCTTGTATCAAGTTCTTTATAATATTTTTTTTGCGATACATTAATAGTGTAATTAAAATAATCAAATATAACATAATTTCTTGAAGTTTTTTTAATATATATTTTGTTCACAAATCTTTTTAGCGAAATCTTCAAACCCCGTTTCATCATTTGCAAAATATATATATTATCACAATTAGCCTTAAATTCTCGATAATCTTCGTAAGTTATAAATTTATAAAAATCCTCTACACCTAAAAAATCAGTTAAATTCTCAGTTAAGGTTGTTTTTCCTGAATTAGTTTGATCATATATCAAAGTATGACCAAATTCCATCATTGCATAAAAAATATCAAATTCACCTTTCGATTGCTTAGTTTTACATATATCTATTATATTTGATAAAAAAATACTTTAGCATTGTTATTGCTTCACAGTTGTTATCATTAAACAGCAAGATCTTCAATAATTCCTATATCATCGTCAAATTTATTCTTTTTATTATCTTTAAATGATTCTTTTGGTAAATATTGTTTATCTAAATCTTCTTTATCAAGTTTGCCGTATTTTTTATTATATAGTTCATTTCTTTTTCAACCATACATAACTATTATAAAAGTACTTAATTACGAATATCATTACACATGATCTAACCAAAAATATAATAATTTTCTTGACTTTCTGTGTATAACTAACTATTCAAGAATATTTATATTAATTAAAATAATTTTTAGAAAAATATTCAGAAATATTTCAATAATTCTTGCAAATAAATTCCATATAAACACCAAACACATTCTTATTCATCTTATTATAAATTATATCTGGTTGATATTTGAATCATAATTAAACTTCTCCCTATCACTTTTGAAATGATTCTTATTTTATTTCCTTTATTAAAGATTTTGCGGAGGATTTTTGTGATCTTATATATATTTTTGATAATATTATAACGCTTTCTTCATTTTATCATCATTTTAAAACTAAGGATATTAGATAATGGATTCTTGTATTTTAATATCAGTTGTCAAGAAATATTGCACATAATCACTTGCTTTTTTTATTTACTCATTTTCAATGAAATCTAAACTTTCTTAGATTGCAATGCTAAATATAATAATTGAGAAGACATATTTGAACCTCATAATGGACAAGGATCATCTGTTAATGTTTACAATCATATTTATAACACATTTTTTTCATAAAACATCTTGTAATTAAATATTTCCTATTATGACATAATTTGCTGCCCTTTTCATCTTTAAATTATTACATATATTCTTTATATTTAATTAAGAATTTCTAGCAAATTTTAAATTCTTCCAATATTTCCACATCTTTTAAGAGATCACATACGGATTTTTATAATATATATTTTCTGCAATATCTAAATGTTAATAATCTACAAATTCGATCCATATAATATTTAAGCATTCTATCGCAAAACATACGTAAATTAAAGATATCCTCCAAAGTTATACTATTATATTGCATATATAATTTCTTATGATGGTTGTTTGAAGAAATCAATAAACAATTATATGTTTTATGAATATCTGAACGCATTTTAAGACATTTCAAATCTTTATTATTCCTAATTTAAATATAAAGAACCAAATTTTTTAAATATATTGTATTCTAAATATTATATAAATCCTAAAATCCTTCTATTCTTTTACACATTGAACTAACAATTTATTGTTTTTATTATCTAATTCAGATTCTTCAGTTGATTTCTTAAATTTACCTTCTTCTTATATATTGTATTTGATTTTCTTGCAATATTTATCGCATACTTATATAATTAATTTATTATTTTAAGTTTAAGTACTTTGCTCGAAGGTTTATCATCTTTAATCATTCATGTCATAATCTTTAATAAAAATTCCTGATATCTTGTTACATAAAATATTCCGTGATTTGAGTTATTTACATGTAATGTTAAATATTATAATGAACTTGATCAATATAGATCCAATAATCATTTTTAGGTTAAAGTCCGCAATTTTTATACAATATTTTTTATTGCATTCAAAACCCCAAAACCATTTCAGTAGTTTGATTGAGTTTTTGATTGATAAAAGTAGACTATTAGTGCATACTTTATTAGGGTTTTAATAGGGTTTATGTAGGGGTTTAAAGTTTAAACATTAGTATTTTAAGTGAGTATAACAAGCGAGTTTTTAAAATATTTCACACAAACATAAGCTAAGAGTTATATGGCAGTTCTCTAAATTTTATCTTTCTAAGTTGATGTTTGATTGTTTCTATTGTTTGTTAATTCTCTTAGCTTGGCTTGATAATAGTTGAGCATGCAAGTTCTCTGAGACCTCCATTTATTTTATTTTTATCGAGATATTGTTTGATTCTCTGCTTAGAATCTCTCTCACCCCTGCAGCTAAAGTAATCGTTTCTTGGCATGTCGCTCTCTATTATTATTACTGCTAGAGCCCAGATATCCCATTAAGTGTCTCCATCTCTCCAATCTCTCTCTCTCTGGAAAATATCCAGGAGTGCCGTATACATTTCCTTATGCAGAGGCTTGCACTCTTTGAGCTCTGTTGAAGTCAATAATATAAACTCTAAGAGGCTGAAAGTTCATCATGATGTTCTCTGGCTTTAAGTCTCTATGAACATAACCTAGCTTGTGAAGCTCTTCAATCCCTTCAACTATCTGCTATACTATCTAGCTAATTTATCTCTGACATCTATTGTCAGATAAAAATTCTCTGTAAGTCATTTCAAGTAAAGGAAGCCTGAAGGCTACATGATCTTTACCAAGTAAAATAGCATCAAGCTAGATGATATGCCTGCACTCATTTAACTTTGCCTTTTAAAGAGCATAATACTCATTAGCAAATTCCATTTGGAACTTGTCATCAGCAAGGAAGTAATTGAAAGGATATATCTTGTAAGCATATTAGTCATCTGTAATGACTCTCTTCTCTATTTTTTCTTCAAGAGTGAGGTAACTTTCTAGGCAAGAATCTAAGTCAATAATTTTTAATATGGGAATCTTCATTGCCTCTATTTTAACCATGATTTTATTGATCTCAGAGACTGGAAAGTTCTTGACTGCTTTCTTCATTTTTACTTACTTCTAGACTTCAATTCTAAGAGACTCCACTGGGTTTCTTATTCTTTTCTCTTTTAGAGGAAATTATTCCCTGTGGGTTCATGAATAAAGACAAAACTTTAATTGTGCTTTATCTTTAAGTGAACTTTGAGGTCTCTAGTATGAGAATACTTCTCACAGAACTCACAGACATTCTTCCCATCATTCTTTTAATGCTTGAGATATAACCTTGGCATATCGTTGTGTATATCTCTCAAGTGTCTCTTATAAGTTGACTTGTAAGGGAAAACTTATTGCATTGTTTGCATTAATAGTCAACTTTGGCTGGTATTTATTAATGCTCTATGGCGGGTTGTTTACCTCCTCCTCAATTTGCACAGCTTCTTTGATGACCTCCTTCTTAACTTATATTTAAATCTCAAAGCTAGACTGGTCAAAGTTGTCATAAGTAGGCTCCTACTGAGAACAAGCGTCTCTGGTCTCTACTTTTGTTGGTTGCTGGAATGATAACTTTTATTGGCTTGATCCTCGTAATGCCGCTCTTCTCAAAAGGTTAGCGCTCATTTTAGTTTGCTGATAAATTTTATTATAATAATGATAAAATCTACTTTTATATACGATAATAGCAAAGTATAAGACACTCTGGTAGATTCTTTGCTGAGAGGTAAGAAAATTAAACAACCATAAAAGATTGTAAGTTGACATATTTTATGAGAATTTTATACATTTTAGTAAATTAAAATACTCCTAATGAAGTTTTGTTTCTCTAGGAGGTCCTCAAAATCAAGTTTGGACTTAATTTGGAGGTAAAGTTATTAAACATTTTTAAATTTAATATGCTCCTAATTAAGCTTTAGCCTTTAATGTTAACTCCTTATAAAGTTTGAACTTAATTTGGAGGACCTCCTAAAATAATTAAACATTATTAGGAGAAATTTAATGGAGATAGATTGATAAAAATGGAAATCAATCTGTGAAACTTGGAGCAAGTTTTTCAATGCTTCTCCGAATATCTTTTCAAGGTTGACCTCAAGTAGGTCCTCCCTATTTAGAAGTAAGATTTTAATAAACTTAGAATGGATATCTGTTCCGACCGAGACCACCTACCCCACACAATACCAAAACCCCTACCCCACCCCATAAAATACCCCATTTCATATCAAACTTTTTGTCCTCTTGATCTGAATCGATTTCCTTCATGACATCTCAACTACATGACCCTTGAAATATAAAAAATAGAATTAAATTTTCAAAATTTTACTTCTTCTTACTAATGCTTAATTTGACTATGCACTTAAGTTTTTACTTGATTCTCTTGATTATTCGATTTTTTATGCTTACTTTGAAAGAAAAATTAATTTAAAACTATTTTCTCTAAGTATAAATTATAATTTTTAAAAATTTTATTCATTGACAATTATGCATAAATTTTATATAAAATATTTTTATCAATTGAATCATCTCCTTTCTATATAATTCCTAAAAATAGTATTATAATTTTTTTATTTTGTTTTAACTTTATTTCGTTTAATAATAAATATTTTTAATTTCTTTTATAAATTTGATAATAAATCCAAATATTATTTAACTATTAGATGATTGTTCTTCAAGTAAGTCTATATTTATAACTTAATAATATTAAAATATCTTGTAGATTCAATTTTGATTTGTATTACACTTCAAAAACTAGAAATTTATTGAGAAAGGTTATCAATAAAGATTTACGTGAAGAACAATCGACTGATAGTTAAATAATATTTGGATTTATTATCAAATTTATAAAAGAAATTAAAAATATTTTTTGTTAAA
Source organism: Oxytricha trifallax (assembly GCA_000711775.1). NCBI lineage: Eukaryota > Ciliophora > Spirotrichea > Sporadotrichida > Oxytrichidae > Oxytricha > Oxytricha trifallax. The sequence goes on from ARYC01017212.1 coordinate 115,116, forward strand.
CGAAATAAAGTTAAAACAAAATAAAAAAATTATAATACTATTTTTAGGAATTATATAGAAAGGAGATGATTCAATTGATAAAATATTTTATTTAAAATTTATGCATAATTGTCAATGAATAAAACTTTTAACAATTATAATTGATGCTTAGAAAAAAATAGTTTTAAATTAATTTTTCTTTCAAAGTAAGCATAAAAAATCGAATAATCAAGAGAATCAAGTAAAAACTTAAGTGCATAGTCAAATTAAGCATTAGTAAGAAGAAGTAAAATTTTGAAAATTTAATTCTATTTTTTATATATAAAGGGTCATGTAGTTGAGATGTCATGAAGGAAATCGATTCAGACCAAGAAGACAAAAAGTTTGATATGAAGTGGGGTATTTTATGGGGTGGGGTAGGGGTTTTGGTATTGTGTGGGGTAGGTGGTCTCGGTCGGAACAGATATCCATAATTTTAAATTTCATTAACATTTCTAGAAAGAGGAAGCAAGATGGAGTCTATGAATAATGCAATGAAGAGAATTTAATCTCAAGATTTAATAGGAAAATTTCGAAGTAAAGAGGACCTTTATAGATATTTGGTATAGCAAGGTAAGTTCTTAAGTAAGATTAATAAATCCATTATAGTTGGATTGTTCTTGCCAACTTAGGAGGGAACTAAAATCTCATTCTTAAAAGCCTTACTGAGTGAAGAGAAAAAAGCTTTTAAGTCTAATGAAATTAGGATGATAGAGATACCTAACTACCCTGAAATATCAGTGACAAACCTATATGACGATGCTATGAGTGATCCGGACGTAGCTCTCTACCTTCTATCAAAGCTACATCTCTCTAATAAGTTGCCAGAGAGAAACTTCTTCTTTGGTGTTCTTGCAACTTTGAAACCTTATTAATTAAATGAAGTTATTTAAGAAGCTCATAAGAAACGTTTCAGCATCTCTCCTGAAGAAAAAGAGAAGCAAGGTATTAAAGTAAGTGACACCTGGCTGAAGGAACTTCAAAAGCATCCTTTCATCTCTAGTAAGCTTCTAACTTTATAGAAAAATCTAACACTGCTATTTATTTGATGAAAGAGCGCAGCAAATTAAACAGAGAGAGAAAGTCTGAAATAAAGCATAAATTGAGTTAGAGACTCTTCAAAGATTTTTAAAAGCCAGACAAGATTAACATAGATGCAGGAGCTGGCACTAAGAGAAGAAACATAGGCCCAAGCAAGCCTTAAGAGGAAGAAAAGAAAGAGAAGCCAAATCCAATTACGGGCAAATTTAATTTGTGAACTTATTTTTTCGTTTAAATCTAATACTTATTTATAAACACAAAATCTCCCTTCTCTTGTGCACACTTTAGCTTTCTCATCGCTAACTCTCTTAGCAGCACTCTTAATAAAATCGACTGTATCTATCTTTAAATCATGCATCAGATGGTAGAGCAGCAATTTCTTATAATGACCTTTCAATAACCCCAATATAATTCAATTCCATTGAACTAAGGGCTGTAAGGAACATTAAATACAGGTGTTATATTTAGCCTTTCATATTCTTTCCTTGAGTCTTTAGTTTTATGAACTGACAAGTTATCAACGAACAGAATAATCTCTTAGTCAGCGTACTTATCTCTGAGTTATTGCAAGAACTTAATATATTATTCAGTCTTTATAGAGCGAGGGTGAATAACATAAGTCTCGAGGCCACTATCTTTACTTATTCCACCAAGAATAGCATGAGTTTACACCATAACCCTTTAGTCATAAACTTCTATATTACTATAACACTTGTACCAAGACCTTGATATAAAGGTATTGAATTTAAATACTGCCTCATCAGCGTGTATGAACTTTATATTATGCTCTTATGACCTCTGTATTTAATCGAATATATAATTTAAATTAGTCTTATAAAATGGAACATTAAAGTCAATCACTCTCTTAATGCGATTGACTGTCTTGTAAGATATTCCTTCTTTTTATATATGTTAGCTATCGATTAAGCAGATATGTGAAACTCAGGAAATTGGCTATGAAACATCACAGCCCTCTAGGCTAGAGAGAAATGAGCCCAGTATTTAAGAGTCTTATCATTAATAAGATATTCAATATGATGTTGCTAAAATTTTAAGGGTCTCTTAGGCTTAGAATTAAGATGCTATCTCTTTAAATTCAATGCTAATAGACAGTGAGACCTCACAGTTGCTGGAGATTTATGGAGTAGCCTTGCTATAGACGTATAATTCAGAACAGGCTTGAGTTATTCACTATATTCATCACATCCATATCGCAACTTAAACAATAAATCTATATACTCACTGTCATAAACTGACCCCAAACCTCGCATATACTCACTTAAAATACTAATATTTAAACATTAGACCCCTACATAAACCCTATTAAAACCCTAATAAAGAAAGCACTAATAGTCTACATTTATCAATCAAAAATTCAATCAAACTACTGAAAGGGTTTTGGGGTTTTGAATGTATTAGATTGGATATGGTAGGTTAAGTTTATCATAGATGTCAAGGGAAGGTTCTCATCGCCTTCTTCCCATTCATAGTTGTATTCAAAAGATTCTTCCTCTAAGGGAATCTCTTGATCGAGTGTAGAATCTTTTTGCTGCTACTCGTCTTGTTTAGGAGTTAATTTTTCACTTTTTCATATTCATCTAGTGAAAACGAATGTCTATTATAAATAATCAGAAATTGATTGTACGCAATCTCAAAACTCCCTTTAGGATCTTAAAAGAAGTCCTGTCAAACAAGTTAAATAAGGTTATCCTTAGGAGTTAAGACCCACATCTCAATAGTTAACTTCTAATTTAATAATATTAATCATATATAATAATCTCAAAAATACATTATTCTCTGTAGCCCTAATTTATAAAAATATTTTTGGCAAATTACAATATTTTTAACAAAAATTAATCATTAAAAATAATCTCAAAAATTACTTTATTCATTGTTAGCCCTAATTTAAAATTTTATTCTTGACTAATTATAATATTTTTAATAAAATTAATCATAAAAGTAATCTCAAAAATTACATTATTCTCTGAAGCCCTAATTTATAAAAATATTTTTGACAAATTACAATATTTTTAATTTAAAAAAATCAATCACAAAAAAATCGCTATTTATTTAGGTTAAACGATATTTCTACGATTAAAATTTCTATTTTATATTTTTTACTTTTTTATTAATTTTTATTTTAACAATATACTTATTATCTACATTTATATTTTTTAATTTTTAGTTTTTTTTTATTTACATTATACCTTTTTATTACATAAGCATTTCATATTAATTTTTTTACAAATTATATATTTATATTTTATTTTTTAATCGATTATATTTTATAAATATTAAAATAAGTTTTTATTTAAAATCTCTATTAAATTATTAATTTAATGTTTTTATACTGTTTTGATTTTAAAATTTTCTTAGAATAGAATTTTATTTTTAATTTCTCTTGATATAACCTTTATTATTGTTTTAATTCTATTTTTAATATAATGGAAATAGAAATGCTAATTTTTTTATATTTTATTTTTATTATTTTAGAATATTTAAAACAAGAAATATAATTCTTTATAAAAAATGTATAATCATCTCAATATATATATATAGTATATATATATATATATATATATATATATTTATATATATATATTTGAAATTAATTGAAATTTATATTAATCATAGAAATGAAAATATAGAATTTTCTTTAATAGAAAAGTTTTTAGTGCTTATTTGCTTTATCTATGAGATGGTTTTTTATTGATAACCCCGTCAATTTATATTTACTTTGCGTATAATAATAATTTATAATGGTAAATATATAATAAAACTTAACTTTAATAAAAAACCTAAAAATAAAATGAAATCAAAAGCAAAAATTCAATTTTAAGAAGCAAGGCTGCATGATATGCATTTTTGCTTCCATATATGACCCACGCTAGAGTGTTACAAACTTAAAGCTAAATTATAAAGAAAATAACTTAAAAAAACATAGACTACTTAGTGAGTGAAGAAACCCTTAGTGATTGGAAAGGTTACTCACTTCATACTAGAACTATGCTTTTTCAATGACGTTACCCTGAGTCTACTATAACAGTCTCGTAGTTATAGTACATTTACAAGACATTCAAAATAAGATACAAAGTAATGTGAACGACATATAAACTAAGTAAGTCTTGCTTAAATTGTTATAAAAAACAAAGACTAGAGAGATTCAATAAACTCTTGGAATTAGTTGATTATAGCAAAAAGATAATATATGTGGATGAGATCATCTTTAAACCATGCTAAGTCCAGCAGCATACATAATCAAGTTTAGGGAGAAATTAAAAATTATTAAAAAATGCATATAGTTAAAAGCTATATAGTCAAGACTTGAAGGCTATCAAATTAAAGTAAAATCAATTAATATGAAAGACTCTAAAACTATGATAGAGTATCTGTGTTTAAAGAATAAAAACAAAAACTTAGTAATATTCTGGGATAAATTGAGAGCACACCATAGCAAGATGGTACAGGAATAGATTTAAAGATAAAACTGGGAGTGTGTTTGTAATGCCCCATACTCTCCAGAGTTTCTTTGCATAGTGGAGGTTTTTTAATTAGTAAATAAAGAATATAAGCAAAAAATAATTCCAAGTAATTTTCAAATGAATGGGGAAGAGCACTTATAAATTATAAAGATAGTATACAAAGTATAAAAGTAGACGTAGTAAGACTTATAATAAAACGGCATTTAGACAAAATGAAAAACTATATAAAGCATAATGAATAAATAGACATGCAACATGGAATGCTGGTCAGTTCAGGTGCCTACATGTTCGATAATTTTTTAGCCATGACTATATCAGCGGAGGCTTTGTTAGGATGTCTCTTCGCTTCAATCTTGTCCTTGTTTCGGTGAAAGTCGACAGAAATTCATGATGCATTCGCTTTTTCTTTCTGATTCTAGGTTTAGACTTCTGTTTCAGCAAGGAGAGAACCTTCCCTCTAGATTCAAAAATTAAATATATAATATAAATATAAATATTAGTTTACTAGAAAAAAATGGCTCCCCTGATAATTCTTTGTATAAATTTTCTTTGATACATTTTTCTTTTTCTTTTTCATATGTGTCATTAATATTCTTTTTTCGATTTGCATTTTTTATAAGCAATGAGACATATCCTGTCCATAAGGTGCCCAATACCATAGAAGTATTTTCTATCTGGGAGTGATATATAATCGTGATTATAGTTCATGAACATTATTATTTCCTGATCATTCTTAATTTGGTCAAATACATTCTTGACAGATAGCTCTTATTAATTAGGCACTTTAAGCTGAATTACCTCTCCTGACTTTAATAGCTACTTTTCCCCAGAAAGAAAGTCTTTGATAAACCTCATAGTGATATGTTCTTCACTTGGCAAAAGAATACTCCTCTTAGAGTTATATTCAAATATTCTTCCTGTTAAATTTGAGAATGTCTCCCCAATCACTTTTAAAACAAAAATTATTTTGGAACTCTCTTGTGTCATGGGCTTAGATAGACTATCTTTCCATATTTTAAAAATATTTAAAGTATTATTAATAATATAAATGAGAAAATATATATAATTTTGGGGGGGGGAAGTTTCCTGCCCCAGAATTTTATATGCACCCAAGGGGGGAAGTTTCCTGCCCCCAAAAAGGTAGTTTCCTGCCCCGTACATAAAAATATGCAATTTTTATAATTTTCAAAGAATCTTTATCATCTATTATTATGTAGTTTTTTTAAAAAAATTTAGCTTCAAATATCATTTCTACCTTGATAATCAATTTAAAATTTAATGAAAATTACATTAATTATTTAAAAAAAACACTTATTTTAGCCTTGTCAATAATATATAATTTGATAACGAATAATTATGTACCTTGAAAATTATATAATAATTAATGATGTATATTACATGGTTATGGTTATTGAAATTGAAATTAATTTGTTTCTATTAAATTTATTGCAAAAACATAAAATTTTAATGTTGGGGGCAGGAAACTACCTTTTGGGGCAGGAAACTGTCTGGGGGCAGGAAACTTCCCCCCCCCCATAATTTTGATCTATTAATTATACTCATAAAGTAAAATTTTTTATTTAGTATGAAATTCTATATTATAATTGGCTTTCTTTAACTAATCAGAAAATATAAATTTTTTTTTATAAGAAATGTTTTTTACTCTATTAGAAAACCTTTTAGATAACTTTAATTTCAATATAAATCTTATATTGAAATATTAATAAAAATAATTGGTATATAGTTGCCATGTGTTTGACAATATGTCCAAAAAAACAAATAATTTATTTTTTTTACATTATAGTTATAATGCTTTCAACTGATTTTTGATTAGATAAATATACGTAAAATAAAAAAATAATTATATTTTATTTTATTACTATTAGGCTCTTCAAGGCCATCTTTAGTTATTTTATTTATACATTTTTAAAAATAATTCAATTATTTGTAGCTGGTTTCTATAGTAATCTCTAAATATTATTGAATAATATAATAATTCTTTATTATAATAATAAGAAAGTCAATATATATAAGGGTGGAAAATTTTCATATTTTATTTTTAAACTATATATAAAGTACCCCAAGCTCAAGATTAGAATTATAGCTCAAACTAGTTAGAATTATTCATATAATAATCAGTTAAGTTGTTTTAAAGAAATTAGTATTTCTTAGAAAACTTATAAATAATTAATAATACCAATTTAACATTTTAATAACACACCATGCTAGTTATAGCTAGTGAAATAAATTCTTAATTATAAAACTAATTAAAATATTAATTTAAAGCACTCGTTGCTATAAACTATTATTTATTATTAAATAATATTATAGTATATATATATTATAAATGGTAGAATTAAGAGAAAGTGGTTCTTGAATAAACCAAAAACCCTTTCACATCGTTCATTCCTAAGTTTTGACTCATAAAATCACCCTCCTAAGAAATTAATCAATTAAACTTTTAAAGATAAAATAAAATCATTTAGCTCAATTTAAAGTCAAATAATAAGAAACTAACATAATTAAAGTCTATGCCAAAGAAGATATAACCACCAATAATATATTTAACAAGCAGATTTGTTTGTAAATACTGCGCCTCAGAAATCCGTCATGCTACTCTAAATGCACTTGAGGTTCACATCACCAGGTATCATAGGGATTCACACAAAGCCAATAAGTAGAGTGACATGCTGCTAAAGAGGATTTGCAAGTTCTGTGGGATCACGAAGGACAGGGTTTATAATTGCAGAAAGCATGAGGCAAATTCCAACACCAGCTTCAATAAAACAAAAATAATTGAGAAATAAAAAGAAGATAAAAAACACTAATCATTCATAGATGGACCAGCCCAAGTATTGACAGATGTGTATAAGGGCTGAGTACTCATGCCAATACATAAAAAAATAAAAGGAACTAACCTACAAAGCTCTTAGAGATCCAGTTATTTACGATTGATATGTGGAAGACATTCTAAAATGGCAAGAAATCGCATAGGATGCCTTAAAAAAGCATGGCAAGTTTTCGAAGTTGTTTTTATGGATCCTCCATGGAGAATCGATCAAATGTTCCATACTAAACACTCTCTGATGAAGAGATTCTGAACCTACCTATAGGTCTAGTGCAAAGAATGAGGAATCTTCATACTATGGAGAGTCAATTAAGAAAGAACTAGCAACGGAATATCTTAAAAAGAATGATTATGACGAAGTTGAAAAAAGGAAAGTGTATAAAGATAAAAAAAAAACATGAATTTGAACAAGGGCTCTGGGATGTACACTAGTCATAATAATGAAACGTTTCTTATTGGGAAGAAGGGAATTGCTAAAATATCATGTCACCGAAAATGTAATTTTTTCTAATGTCTGAGTAAATCTATGATTTCGTTCAATTAATTGTTCCAGATAGATTAAAGTAAGAGGTATTTGCTAGGTCTTACAACATTAGACCTAATTATACATCGTTTGGGAGCTAACTCGCAACACTATAGACTTGAAATATTTATATGAGTGACATAAGTAGTTAATGATAAAGCCGTTTTTAAAAACTAAATATTTAAAATTATAAATTATGAATGCTTTGTAAATTAAATATTAAGTTTTAATTAAAAATAAATATTATATACAACCAAGTTATTTATAATATAAATTTATAAAATTATATTTATTTTTAACTTTTTTATTTTATTTATATAATTGCTGTATAGATTGTGAATATAATTCTTCACTGAACTAAATGGTTTAATTTTAATACTGACAACCTACTGGCAAAGGATATGAAAATATGATGAATTTACTATGCTATTCCTGCAATAATTAAAATAAAAAGTTTAATTATTTTAGTTTTATTCTTCTTCTAATATTATTTTTACTTCTTATATTATTCTTTCTTGTATTAATATTATTGTTTCATGAAACCAATAAATAATTAGATGATGAGAATAATGGCCCAGAATTAAACTATTAAAATTGATATGGTTAACTAATGGAGTCTTATTTTTTGAATAAAAGCAGGTAAAATCAATTCGTAGTATTTTAATAATAATTAGCACGAATATGAAGAATAAAGAGACTTACGCATTATTGTCATAGATATATTGATATTGAAATGTAGTGAAAAGAAAATATTCAATTGCATAAAAAAAAAGATAATAAAACTAAGTGAGATAACTTGCGAAGGGAGTATCTTCATTTTCTGTACTCTGTTTTAATGGAGTGAAAAGAGAAACATCAGGAAAATATTGAATAAAGTGTAAAAATCATCATTAAATATTAAACGTTTACAATTTTAATAAATTACCACATTAGGACAAATATTTAGAAACTAATAAAAAGAAAATATACATTTTAAACTCCAACAGTATTAATAAATATACCATTAAATAAATTAGTATGCCACTTAATTGAACTAATCTGAGATTGATTTAAATAATGGTGAAGCAGAAATGAATTAAACATTATAATAATAATAATAATAATACTAATACCTAGAGAAGAGCTAGTAATATAATATAAATTAAAATAAATAATTTCTGTTATATTTAAAGAGTAAGAGTTATTAGAGAATTAAAATAATTATTACATAAGTTTATTTGAAATCCTTACATTTACCGTTTGAAGAGGATATTTCTAAGGGTCCTTGAGTAATTAAAGTATAGTTGCATTTCTTTAAATAAGAGAGAAAAATTACAATTCTTTTCATCTTAAAATTATAAGTTTATGATCGAATATAATCAATTTAATAGGAAGAAAAATATAACAACTTCAATTGACTAGATGTGCTCTAATACTTTCACATTAAATTAATAAAAAATTTAACGAAACACAGAAAAATCATTAAAGTTTATATAACAACCTGCGATTGAATATATTGCCTACAATAGTAAAAAAATTAATGCAAGAACTGTGATAAAAACTCTCCTAATAACATAGATTATAAAGGTTATTTGAGATTTTCAAAATGAGTTTCCATTTTAAATCATCTGCATAAATGGATTAAAGGAAAATATATAAGCTAGTTTATCGGCAAGGCATATTGTAAAACAAGCGAAAAATTAAAGTAGAATTCCAATAAGTTCATGAGAGAATTAGATAAAATGCAGAAAAGTTTTCCTTTAAATAGATTGCCATATAACGAGTACACTAGTCTCTATGAACTCAAATTATAAAGTCAACAAAATGAAATCTTATCGTTTCCTAATAATATAATAATTATTGTAATTATTTATATTACAATCTTAAATTTAGAAGATTTGATTGTTTAAATTATGTATGATTTACTTATTAAAATAATGCAGAGAAGAGAGTGGGGAATACAGCATGAAACCTTAGAGTTTAATTCCTTTTTAGTAAATAACAATAAATGGAGTTTAAATAATAATTAATAGAAATCTATATAGATAATTAAAATTAAGGGAAATTAACATAACTTAGTAATATAAATTTATACTTGGCAACATATACCAAAGATAAATAAAAGAATGTAGAAAATAGGAGAATTGAAATTTATAATACATGTAAATAAGTAATACTTATTATTTTTTAGAAACACTAGCAGTTTATATAATACTAGTCTTTTAAATAAATGTTTCTCTAAAATAAACAGTTTTTTGAGAATAATAAAAAGTTCAATAACAAACATTTCTTATAAAATCTTATCTCCCTCCTACTCCCAAAGCACTACTGTCCAATCGTATAACTTGCCTTTTGATAATACAACCTAATCACACTTTAAAAGCTACCCATTCAACAATCTTAATTAGATTGACTGCCCATAGAAATCAGCGAGCTATAGCAGAGGCTTTCGAGATTTTTTAAAATAAATTACTTTGGAATAAAAGTAAATGCTCTCTCTAATGAATTCTGGGAAAATAAATACCCATATTATGAGGAGTTAGCATTACTTCAAAAAACTCGGAGTCATGGTTACTTCGGAGCTTAGATGGGACATTCAATGCACTATTCTGTCCGTTATTGACTTCCTAGTCAAATACTGCCTTTGTGACATTCCTTGCACTCGCCAAATTTTTCATAAAATACCTTGATTTGTTTGTCACAAGATTTGATAGATTTAGGCATTGCAAAGGAAGTAAGGGGGAATTCGTGCATTAAAAACCTTCTAAAGGCACCACTCGATTCTTCATTTAAAACTCAAGGAAGGTGGAATGTCCATATCAGACATCTTTCTCAGGAGCAGAGAAAATGCGGCAACAATATTTCCTCGGGCCATCCTATGTCTTTGAATAAAGCAATATTGCACATTTCCTAGTATCAAAATAAGGCATTTTACTAGATTTTCGTCTGAAATCAATTATCCTTTGAATTAGTTACTGATATCTTCTCAGATTAGCATGAATTCCTCAAAGCACTTGAAAAAGCACTTTGGCAATTTCTTTTAGATCGCAGTCAGTCTTTTGTTTATGGTAAATTTTTTTCTCAATAAACTGATATGAATTCCTGAGTTGCGTTATTTTTGATTCAAGATTTGCTGCTCTCATTATCAAATTCATCTCCATATCTTTCTTTAGCTTCGAGCTTCACGATGACTTGCTCAATCTTAATAGAAAGCCTGCAAACGCTAATTCTTTTGAAGATGAGTTATGCTTAAACTACACCAAAAACTGGACAACATATCTTTACAGTACTTTTAAGCGCAAAACTACACACCGAATCAAAAATCCTTTAGATATTGTACAAAAGATACTCTTTTAACTCACTTTGCAGCATAGATTAGTCGTGAATCACAGTATCAATCCATTTCACAATCTCCTTTCTTTCCAAACATTATTATCACTACCAGAGAAGTTTTCCTTGTGATTTGATCTTCAATGGTCACAGTTGGTTAATGAAAGCTTTGCCCTGTCTTTTCTCGCTAAACATTAGTGTAAATAGCATTGTAAGTTCAAGCCCACAACTACTTCGTGAATAATGCTGAGACATGTCATGCACTTGCAATTAAGCAATTGTGATGCATCTACTTCACTTAATTCGAATTCATGTGCTGCTTTGAGTGGTCCTAAAATTCAGAAGAGGGAAAAAGCACTGTTGACTCCATTAAAAGGAGATTGGATTATAATATATTACAATCTTATAATGTTATAATAAATTAAACATTAATTAAAGTTTGATACTCAAAGCCTAAGCATTAATAATTGGCTTCTAATCAAGGAATAGATTGAAAATAAATTACTACTAAATTTTAATGTTTATTTAAGAATGTAAGGTTAATAAGAAGTTAATAATATTTGAATTAATTTATAAAAATCAACTTAATCCATAAAAAATATTCTTTTAGATAAAATGTTAAATTATTTGTAGATAAATGTATACCATTCATATCTGAACTTTAATCATTGAAATTTGATATAACACAATATCATGGCTAGTTTGAGACTTTCAGTATTCATGATTGATTTCATTAGTCCTTATTAAAGATTCGGTTGTAAGATATTCACAAGTGGGCTACAGGTTCTTTCTAAGATAAAAATGATTGGATATATAGAGATTTTTAAAGTGATAAATGCCCTCTATTGTAATAAAAGATAATGATTCTTAATTATTAATGAAAACAGATAAAATTATATGAAAATTATTATTTAAAAAAGTATATTGCAAAGTGAATAAGCTGATGATAGAAGTCAATCAAGCAAGCTTTCAGATAATAATATAATCAGCCAAAGAAGAAAATATTTTAATATTTTACCTGATACTTTAAAACTAATTAAGGTCCTAAATGCCATATATAAAATGAATTTAAATTTGTGGGATATATTATCAATCATTTATTATTAAAAATTAAGAAATAATTCAAATAATAATAAACAGAATAATATTATGATTTATTCCGATTAATAGTAATTGGAATCAACTAAATTAAAGAGAGTTATAGGTACAGATATGATCAGCAATTCTTTCCAAAAGCATTTACACTAAATTATTATCTCTGATATAATTATTTACAATTAATCTTATATATCAGTATTTAGTTTAATTTTTAATGAAATAAAACTATTTTTTAAATCAACATCTGATATCTATGTCCTTCAACTGGGAATGCTAAAATTTTATATATCTCCTAAGTTAAACTACCTTTTATATACTTAATGTATTATGATTAAGAGAAGTTGCTATTGAAATCTATGATCTATAGTTAACAATCATTGAGGCAGGAGAGCGTCAAACTTGCTGCCAGAATCAAGGCTATTGAATATGACATTCACAAATACTTGGTAGAGTTGATAACCACAACAGAATAATAGAAAACATACGATTGTAAGAGCAATAACCAGATTGTACTCGAATGCAAGACTGAAGTGCACCAGCTCAATACTCAACAAGCAAGTTGTTATAAGTAGCTCGAGCATTTAAAGTCATTTAAGGAAAGATACAGACAGGATAAAGCTGATTTGCAGAAAAGAATTGATGAAGAAACAACCAAGGATTCGGATATCTATGATAAAATTTGAGAATAAGATTTGAGTTTGTGAGGACTAAATCATTCAAAATAGATAGGAACTCGACAGTGAAAGATGCCCCTTGCTCTACTTTCCTCGATGTCAACTCAAAATGTTAAGCTGAGATCGATGCCTTGTACAGTCACATCATAGTGCTATCACTGTAGGATAATAACATGACCAGGGAAGTTTAAGATAATTAGGATATTAGAATGAGTTTAATAGAAGAATAAAGTATATGATATCAGAAACAAGAATGAGAAGCAATTACAAGAATCAATGACTCATTTTCAAAGATCTAGATTATCATCCAGACTAAGATCAGTAGTGCTCTGAAAAAATCTACAATTTAATTTTCCAGATTATTTAATCTTGGCAAAACAACAATTGAATTAGGAAATCAATAACTAATACAATTAAAAATATATAAATCAAAAAGTCTGTATATTTTCACAGCATTCATAAACATGCATTTAATTAATTCATGAGTTTCCTTCTTTATATAATACAACTCGAGAAATTATTATAAAACTCAGTTTATTAATTTCTTAAATTTTATATTTTCTGATCTTTTGCGTCTATCAATATTAGTTTAGTATATACCCAATTAAATAATTAATACTTGAACAATATCAATTATTAAAAATAAAACAAAGATTAAAATTTGTCTTTTTTATAATTTTAAAATCTATTAAACCCTTGCTTGAAGAACTGAAAGTTCTTGCCCATATGTTTTTGAAAAATCAATTATTTGTTTCAATTTCTATATTGCAAAAATTGATATGATTAATTTTATGATAACTCAATCTAATTATAATATATAACCAAATATATTATTATAACACAACAAATAATTTATAAGAAGTAAATAATGTTGAAAAATAAGCAGTGAAGAAATGAGATTTATTATAATTAATTTACACTAATAATAAACAACCCTTAAATATGATTATTAACAATAAAATTTAAAGCATTAATATTGCAAAATCATCTACCATGAGCCACCTGCTGCTCAATTTCAACTCTTCATTTGGCAATCCAGACTCTTCTGTTACGATATCAAAGCCCATTTAAGATCTTCGACTTAACAAGCCTAAGTTTAAAGGATATCCCCTGCTAACCAAGACATCCCTCAAATAACAGTCATACAATCTTATATTACAAACAAACATCAATTGCAATATCAAATATATGAAAATAACAAATAATAACACGATTGATCTCTAAGAGAACTAATATCGACATATCAACAACATCACACACTGAGTCACTCATCTAAAGAAAGAAGATTGAAGTGGAGTAATATTCAATGCTAGTGTGATGAAGCGACTCATTGCCAAACATTTTCTAATAACCTTGATCTTGCCATGGAAATGGTAGCTTCCCTCACTAGATAAATCATATTCTATCAGTAATCATCTTCTTCTAGAGAAATAGAGTATCTTGCTGTGAGTGATGCGATTTTAACAAACAAACAAACCAAATTAAGTAAAATAAGTGAATTGTAGAGATATTTAAAAGTAGAATATTTAATAAAATATAGAGGTTTCCAATTGAGTAATAATGAATAAGATATACATTTAAAGATTAAAAGTTAATTTTAAATCATTTCAATATGGAATCCCTCATTGTTCTAAATTTACATTTTAAATAACAAAAATGATATTCAATATAATAAATAGATACTAATAGAATAAAAATGTAAAGTTGTAATATTGCTAAAATAGAATTGAATCAGGAAATTGTGAAAATAAAATTAAAATTAAATAAATAATATAATTAGACCAATGGTAAAATGCGTAAACCCCAAATCCCCTCAATTTCAAAACCCCTGTGTTTTTGTTGACATGTTTCATTTTTTTATTAGTAGTTGGTCAAAAAATTTAGGGGGATGGTCAAAATTATATATGTATTTGTAAAAATTCATACATCTCATATTTAGGGGTCTTTATAATTAGGGAAGTTGGGAGATTTGCGAAATTAGCGATTTCAGAGACTCGCGTAGTTTAGAGCAAAATAGGGACTTTTTCATTAAAACCTCTCTCATTTATCGAAAAGGGGCTTGAAAGTAGGGTAACTCCATTAAAGTTTGGAAGTTTTGCCAAAATATCGCATTCAGCCATAATTGCGATAATATGAAAGGAAATGCAACTAAGTAGAATCGCGAAGGAAGTGGCCATTTTAAGAGTGCAAATGTGAAATAGAAGCAGTATTTTAGAATTGAGTGTTGTAAAGAGTGAATTAGGACATTTTTAAGTAAAATATAAATAGTGTTATTAATTATAATAATCTGCGATGAATTTAAAACTGACATGACAGGGGAAATTGTAAAGGGAAACAGGTTTTATACACTACTTCAGCTATGAAACAAACATCATCACACAAAACCTAACCGAAGAGTGTGAATCCACTTCTTGATACTGAATGCCCACATCCCCTGGATGTCTTCTTTTCTTAAATTCTGAACGATTTCAGCAAACCTCTTCACCAATTGCTGCCTAAAAGTGTAAAGCCCATTAAAACTTACTTGTTCTGAATAGTGTCCATCTTCATCTCCTTCTTTGTAAAGGAGAATAACTGCTCAATTGGATTGAGCCAAGGCGAGTATTCGGCGTTGAAGAGCACATTCACTTTGAACTTTCTGGCTGTGGCTAACATCTCTGAATATTTATGAATGACTGCGTTGTCCATCAGCAGGACCACTTTCTTAGAGTGTAGTTCTTTGTCAGTTCTTACACTGCGTAAGGTATGGTAGATAAAGTTTTCAAAGAGAACTGAGTCAAAAGCTCCTTCTATCACTTGACTGGAGATAATTCTATCCTAGGAAATCGCAGCAATATAAGACATTGAGAATTGCTATCTCTTAGCTGAGCTATTCTTAATTGACAACTCTCTCACTTCATCCCATAGTGTCCCAGGTTCTGCTTCATCTCACTCTAGTATTCCTTAATGCTTTTCAAGTGAAGGTCTATAAATAGCTGGCAAAGCTTTTAGTAAGAGCCCCTTTCACTCTGCAAGTTTCCCTGCTCTGACCCAGGGTTCGATGAGTCTTTGTGGAAGCTACTTGAGAGTTTTAATTTCCTAGGAGTGACCGCAAACCGACTTTCCAACTTGGTTTCGGCACCTAGGTCAACAGACTTCTTCCTCGAAGATTCCAGTTTTAGTTTTGATATTTTATCGAGAATAGGAGTAAAACCACTCTTCACTTTTGAAGCTGAATTGTCTTCAGACCCACTGATTTCACTGAACTATTTATGCGGAAACTCTGAAAAGTTTTAGTCAAGCTGAATTTCTAATTGGAGGTCTCAGGGACCTCTAATATCGGGGAGAGGTCCTTTGTAAATGCAAGCCGAGTTTTAATTGAAGGGGTCTGAAGTTGCTTTTTTAATGGTTTCAGTTATGGATTTCCCTAAAAGCATTATGCATTAATAATTACCTTAGTATTTTCAATGGTTTTCTAACTATAATTACTGATTTTCGATGACTACTTTCACCCCCTTAGAACTTTCGCTCCAAGAATTTAGATTGGAGTGCTGACAAGATTCTTTGGCGTCTAAGATATTTCTTAAACCCCTATCCTACCTTAGGTCCTATAAAGCTTTTCATTACAAAATGGCTAATTGCTTACGAAGTTGACTTAGCCATACCGAATTTTCCACTTTTAATATTTCCAACCTTTAAATTACAATTTTTAGAAAACCCTAAGTCAAATGAATTTGAAACCTTCTCTAATTATTCCCCAACATTTTCAATTTTTTCCAGGTGGAAGCTCTCTGAGAATTTTGAAGTTGAAGAATCAGAACTTTGATTCATTTTGAGGAGCATTTTTCCATACAAAAGTCTGTCATCGCTAGCGAGGATCATGCTATCATTTTGCAACCTTTTTTATCGCTTCTGTAAATTTGCAGAATCTCGATGCATATCTTTAATGTTGAAGCTCCATTACTTTGAGGGCATCGAGTCCGATCGGAAGTTGCTCTCATCAACTGAAATGATAACTGCATCCTCATATAAGAACTGAGCCAACAACCTGCTAATCCAGAGCCTCTTCTCATTGAAGTTCGAGTCTCTATACTTTGTATTAGCAGCCTGAGTTTTCCCATATCTTAGATGGAACTTATCTCACAGAATCTTTTGAAGAGTGGTAACGCAAGGCACCTTAAGTAGCTTACACTCTGGCTTTGTTTGAGCCAGGTTTAATAAATAATTATGAAGCTTCTATCCTGTAACTTCGTAAATTCCGTTCTGTTCTAGGTAGGCCTGTATAGAATCAAGCAAGAGCTAGTTCCCACAAACCCCTTTTCTACCCACTTTCTTTTGTGATTCAGGATCAAGAATCTTATGCTTGACCTCGTACTTAAACTTTTCGATAGTCTTATATACAACATCCACATCCAGCCTCATTTCTAAGCCACTTGACGAGGCTTTAATTGTTCGTTATAGTATAGATTAATAACCTCTAATTTCTTACATGCGAGCTTAGCTTCTCTTTTCTTCAAAAAAGGATTGCTAATTAACTTCTAGGATTTGACTTTTTATTTCATTGTCTCGATGAATGCATATATTAATATTTGACTGCCTCTAAGAGCTCCTCGTTACTCATCAACTTTACATCCTCCTGTAATATTATAGCTTGTGTCGCTTCCTTAATTATTCATAACTGGTTTATTCCTGATTCTGGCAAGTCAAAAACTTTGAAGGTAAGCTTCAAGGAATTTGCAAAGCTCATCATCATTTTATATGTAACAAACATCAACATTACTGGCTAAATATTCTTGAATTTTTTCTTAAGGAAGTTTTATAATTGCTCCACCTGCAAGCTTCTAGATTTGTACAGGGACTTCACCACGTTTAGCAGTTATCCAGAATTGTATGTGAACTTTGTTGACTAAATAACGTTTGGGAATAATTTACCAAGCACGAAAGGAGTCCATTTAACAATAGATTTCTCTTAAGCCTTAACTTTGCTTGGCTTGATTTCAGTCAGGGCATTAGTGATGAGAAATTCGTCGCTCAATATCGAATTCTGTGAGCAAGAAACTCCTGAATAAGACGCATCCTTAGACTCTTCTTAAGTGTGCTATTATATTTGCTGCCTAGGGGTATTAGTTCTTTAATCCCTCATTTATTATTAACTTTTATCTTTATAGCTAAGCTTAATCAAAATTATTTAATTAAAATTATTAAGGATATTTGGATACATTGTTTATAATTCTATTAAAAAGAAACAATGACACATCACTCTCTCATTGGAAACGTAAAATTCAAACTCATACCGACAGATATTGATAAGATTATCTATGCCTACAAGGAAGGAGACTCTGATCTTGAAATTGCATAGCTCTACACTCTCTAATACTTACAGGTCAATAAAGAGACCCCTATATTGTACTCCTTTTCAGAGGGGAGCACGTAATTTGTCATATAAATCCATATAGTGTCTTCATGACAACTGAAGAATCCAATTTGGTTCGTCGGAGTTGTATCTTATCTTGATAGTACATCTTATAAACAAGCCCTATTGAGTTCATAAGAGCTTAATTCTCAGTAGCTTAATCAAAACTACGTACGGAGTGAAGATTGTCTATGCGATTTTCTTAAATAAGCTCTAGAACCCCTTATTAAATACAACTCCGATAAAGTAGTTAACACTTGTTTAGCTGGACCCTGTAATTTTCTAAGATATGGTCGACAATAAATCCTTAGATGGAGTCCAATTTGAATTGATTGAAGCTATACAAAACAAGGAACTTACTTAGAGGCATACCCGACTTTAGAATCTTAAGTATCCAAAATATAGGAAAGGAGAAAAATTTTACATACCCCAATCAGATAGACAAAACGTTTGCTCTGCTGACTTAGAATTCCTTATCCACACTGTTAAAGCCCAAGATGTTTAAAATTGTAAGCTCATAAAAAAAGAAGAAGTTTCCAGTTTCGATGACTTGATTAAAGATTAAGAAGTTGACAATCGAGATCCAGAATATATAAATATATCTTTGGAAGATGATTTAGACGAAGATATTGGAGATGGTAACTATATCTCTAATTAGGATGATTATATTCGAAGTATGCAGTTTAAAAAACTCTTGACCAACAGTGATATTTTCAGTAAGAAGTAAATAAAGACCAAAAGTCCTAATTGATTTTGAGTTAGATGAAAAATAATAACAATTCAAATATCAACCCTCTTTTCTCGTAAGAAGAAGATAAAGATCATCTTGAAGAACTGGAGAACAACTTAGACCTCTATACGTTCAATTAAACTGTGAGAGGCATTTCAGAGTGTCAATATTCGCAGTAGCGATTACCAAATCAAGAAGGAATGATGATTTAATTATACCAAGAAACTCAAATGTCAGATTACCAAAGTAAAATTTAAACCTTATAAACTAAGCCACGCACTTGGGAAGATTAAGAGATTTTAATAAAAGGCTTATTACACGACTTCTTAGAAATTGTCAAGACAAGCCCTTACTGTAATTACTGGTTTTACAAAGCCACTTATAAAAACACCAGGTTAAAATTCTTTAATGAGTTTAAAGTTCTTACTTCTAACATAGAAGAACTGAAGGAACAAAGAGAAATCATGCAAGAAAATGGGAAAAGTAAATCGAAAATTTCGAGATAAGTGAACAATCAGAGCAAAGAAAAATTATCATATGAACAGCTGCGACTGAAGAAAACTTCAGGCATGATAACTCCAAATAAATACCACGAAATTAAAGAAAATAAAGAGCTAATTGAATAACAAAAGCAACCACAGAAACCATCAAAGCCCACAGCCTTTACCAAGGATTTCAAACACGGTTCTGAGACTAAAAATTATGGAAGAGTGGAAGATAATAAGGAGAAGAAGTCACTCTCCCGCTTATACGTATAGCCACTATTGAATGAGAATAGTGAGGAAGATACAATACTCCATCGCTTTCACATAATTGATTTCCCTCTTCCAAGTTTCACAGATAGCGAAATAGTTCATATTAAGAGCACTCTTGGCTATGCTGTCAAACTCTATAAATACATTGAAAACGACTGCGACTCATATAAGAAAGCTATGTTCACAGGATCACCTTTTTTCAATGCAATAGACATCGCCTTATGCATACCTCCTTTAGGTATCAAGTTTCTCCAGGATCAAATAAAACCAAATTCTTTCAGAATAGAAATTACAAGCAGGCCTTCAACACAGATTATTATTTCAAAGCCAGAAATCTGCAATTAACCCGAAAACTACTCATACGCCAACGAACTTCTCGGGCTGCTTAATATACTCTGTGATTGTCCAGTCTACAATGATTTGAGAGCCACCTTTATGATGCTGGCTGCATTTTATTCTTCTGAGCCTGAATAAATAACAAGTGACTATTTTCTGAACCCTTTTAATTTCCCTTTAAGATAAGTGCTCCATGCTCTGGTCTTCAATTATAAGTTGCAGCCTTTTAAAGTCACAATATTCCATGAGGAAGATTATACAAAAAACAACTTGTCAGCCTTTCCATCGATATATGAACTTAGCCATAAGAATCTAGACACTCTTAGTGAACGCGTCTATGGAGAGGGCTCTGTGGTTATCGAGGTTGTTTATTTTCATGATAATAATCCAATCCCTAGGTCTGAGTTTGTGGTGTTAAGGGAGGACGAAGACTACTTTTTTGTTGCCATGTCAATGAAGAGAGGATCATTAAAATACCCTAACTTTTCACCAATCAAAAAGGCAAAGAACAGGAATATGTTATTAACTTGATCGATGAAATCCTGGATGATGAGGCTTTTTAAATTGGGCTTAACATGCCAGTTTAGCTGAGGTTTTATTCGGTAACTTTATAAGACACACCTCCTCCCACCACTATGCTTGGGACCCCTGCGAGCTACTAATACAGACTTAGAAACTTTTGGGTCAAGTTTTTTAAAATGGTAAGTTTTGTTATTATTTAACTTTTGTAGCTACAATGTCACGGAGCTGGAATATTGCGTTGCAGATATTTCCAAAGAGGAAAAGTATATGTTCATGCTTGTCGATAAGATGGTCTCTAAAGTCTAGAAGAAATTTAAATTGCACGATGAGGTGCAATACCCTTACTGTGACATATTAGTCTAAACTAAGCCATCTTACAATGCTCTTAGGATGATCAAACAAAAGATTGTCAATTTTGGTAAGCTTAATTATTTTCAACCATAAAGGTAAAAATGAAACGTTAGAGGAATATGTGAAACATATGGATCGAAAGCACAATGAATTCAACATTTATATCTGTTTAGACACTATGTTATAAGCTGGCCAACTTTATAAGGACGTGAAATAGGTTTTCAAAGGGAAGTTATCCCATGAGTATAAGAAGTTTACTGAACTTATTGATGAAATCACTAATTCAGCATA